>JAWMAR010001505.1:0-253376 GCA_036785375.1 Leucoraja ocellata | reverse complement strand
GGTTAGGCTGGGATCATTCTCTGCGAGATGATCTTAGTGCGGGAGACAAGTGTGGGAGAGGTGTACTGACTGTGTGGGCAGAACTTTGGAAGTGATTGCCCACCATTCTCAAAAGCCGCTGTGTCTCCCTGTCCCTCCAACTCCAGAGGAATCCGCTGCCCGATGGGCCGCTACGGCGACAAGTGGCAGTTCGCCCACAGCCCGAGCTGCGCCCCTCATCCGCAACCCGGGTTCCTCTGGAGTTGGAGCGGGGCTGGGCTAGAGTTGTTGCTGGCTGTGAGTCTCTGGGATCTCCGTGCTTGCAGTGGGCCTGGGGGTCGGTGTCCCGATGAGGGGGCGCAGCTCGGGCTGTGGGCGAACTGCCACTTGTCGCTGTAGCGGTGCATTGGGGAGCGGCTTCTGGTGGTCCTGACGTCTCTCAGCTCCTGTCCAGGGGATGACCGGAGACGTCAGGACCAACAGGAACCCGCTCCCCGATGCGCCGCTAGAGCGACATGTGGCACTTCACCCACAGCCCGGGCTGCGCCCCGTCATCCGCAACCCGGGTTCCTCTGGAGTTGGAGCGGGGCTGGGCTAGAGTTGCTGCTGGCTGTGAGTCTCTGGGATCTCCGTGCTTGCAGTCGGTGTCCCGTTGGTCCTGACGTCTCCGGTCACCCCCCTGGAATGGAGCTGAGACTGGGAACTGTACCGCCCTTGCCCCCTCCCTCTGCAACTGCAAACAACCCCACAGTTCCCAGTCTCAGCTCCTGTACAGGGGGTGGCCGGAGACGTCACAGCCCGAGCTGCGCCCCCTCATCCGCAACCTCAAGACCAAGACGCACCTTGCACACCATCAGCTTCTGTCCCTACGGGGAGCGTGTTCCTCTGGAATTGGAAAGGGGCTGGGCTGCTGCTGGCTGTGGGTCTCTGGGATCTCCGTGTTTGCAGTGGGCCTGGGGGTCGGTGTCCCGTTGGTCCTGACGTCTCCGGTGACTGGCACTAGCTCCGACGTGAAGACAGTGCAAAACCCCCGCGCCGGTGCAATGGGCGGGGAGCTGGAGAGGGGAGGGAAGGGTTCACACACATGGCTGGGAAGCAGAGGGGTGTAGGTGGGGTGAAACTTAAGGGAGCGACAATTTGCTGCTGCCTGCCCGCTGAGTTAAAAAGTTCTCATGCAAGACTCACGATACACTGTGTATCGTGAGTCTACCGTGGGAACTTTTTTAACTCAGCGGGCAGGTAGCAGCATATTGTCAATTATTAACCCTCCCGCGCAATATACCCTCACCTTCTCTTTTTATGAATGGGGATTTAGTTCCCCTTTCTTCGAGGACCGACCGGAGGTTCCGCTGTCACCTCTGCGGGCCGCCCTCGGTGAACGTTTTCAAGGACCTTTCTTCAAGGACTGAAAAAATGTCGCTATTCGGAGGTTTTCGTTATTTGGAACTTCGGATAAAAGGTTGTGCACCTGTAGTCCAAATTCTGATAATCTCTGCGAATGCTGGCTAAATCAGTTTCTTTTGCTGGGCATTTGGATTGACAATTTTGCATTTCTTCTTCGGAGACATCTGTTTAAATGTAAAGGAACAGCATTAACAGAAACAAGTTATTATTTGCAGTTTTAGAAAAAAAAGGTAGAAATGATAAAGTTAAACGCTAAAACAAATAGTAAATACCCAACAAAAAAATCATACTCGGCAGTTTCATCAAATCAAATTCATCTAATCAATTCATCTAAATTCAAGTACTAGATCTAAACATCTATCCATTTCTTAAGAAAAGGCTATTTTTTTTTAAATAGCCTAAGTATCCAAATGACAAACTAATCCCATTCACACAAGAATTCACAATACAACATGATTTTAAAATCTCACTGTCATGAACTTAAATGCCAAATGGAAGGAATTTAATGTTTAATTCCCATCAATTAATCTAGAAACACCCACTCTCAATTTGATCAAAATTATTATTTTTTGCACAATACATGTGACTAAAACTGTTGTAGATATTTAGTATAAAATAGTAAGATTAAACGAGAACTTACCAGTTTGAAGTTTGATCTGTATTTTATGAGAAGTTACGATGAGGGATTACGTGAAGAACCCGCCTCAGGACGCATGTGCGGCATACTTCAAAGCAGCGGTGTGGAATCACAGATAGACACAAGTATTTGAAGTAACATAGTAAAGAAAATAGAGACATCAATTTATCAGTTTGATTCATATAATGTGGGTGGGAGCGGAGGGCACGTAATCCCTCATCGTAACTCCTCATAAAATACAGATCAAACTTCAAACTGGTAAGTTCTCGTTTAATCTTACTATTTTACTTCGGAGTCACGTGAGTGACTACGTGAAGATTTCAAAGCTCTGTGATTTCAAACCGTGTAACAGCTATTACTACACCACTGCCGAAGTCTTTGAGGGAGGAAGTGTGTTATCGTAATCAACCAATGAATCTGTTTATAGAAAAACACAATGGTATTTTTACAATAACAATGAAGAAATTTAAATGCTCCCCTGGGCTAATTGAAATATTTGCAGACTGGAATCTTTCCTGCAAATAAAAACAGGTTTTGTCAACAGTTTATAATAATTTTTTTCTCTGAACGTTTTACCCCCACCATTCTGCTGTAGCCAGGATGTGGTTTATAGGCACGTCCATTCTTTTGCCGTTGACGTGGAAGCTTGTCCTGTGGAATGAAAACTTTGTACATGTTAGTTTTATCCCAGGAGCTTTAGTACCTGCTTGAGCCATCCCAAAAAGGCTCGTTACCCGACCTCAAGGTTATTTGTGACCAACCCACAAGGCTTTTCATCTCCCTCGAATATTTAGGTTGTGTCTATGTAGGGTAATAGGTTCATGGCACATTACCGTGTTTTCTAGCGGGTAAGCCCGGATTTTATGACTGGATAAGGTGTTCCTGGTCTGGTTTGGCCATTCCCTGGACAATGATAGAGATCTGGTCTGAAGCTATGAGCATGGTGTCCAGTTGCAATAGGAGTAGTGACTGGACCCTCTGTGCTGCTCCGAGTGCCCTCAACATATGTGTTTAGAGCATAGATGGTTCAGGTTGAGGGATCTGGCTGGTGGGCATCCCCTGAGGTATGGCAGTACCACTGTGACATCCCATATATGGGTGTACCTGGTCTAGGGGTTTAGAGTTGTATACCCTTCATAGATTTACCACCAGCCAGTGACCCCATGGCCTGTTGTCCTGTAGCTGTTTTGAAAAACAGGCAGGGTAATTCTAGCTGTGTTGATTGTACTGTAGCCGAATCCTTCATCATGGTGAAGGTTCACCAGGAATTCCAGTTCGTAGTAACTATATCGGTTGAGTAGGTTATCCAAGCGTTCGCCAGTCCCATATTCTAGACGTCAACTGGTGGATGCCGTGGGGTGCTGCCGCTTGGGTATCGGAGGTCGTGGTTTGCTCGTCCCGGGGCCTGCCCTCATGATGCCGAAGGTTTTTGATGCCTTCCATCTCCTTCAGCTTTTTGTTCAGATCTCTCCCAAATAGCAGTGAGTCTGCCTCCGCAGCTGGGGCTTTACACAAGCCTGCAAATTTGGGATTGAGGGCAGGTCTTATATTTTCCCTCCGGAGATTGTTTAGTTCGAATTGTGTGGTACACCTTAATACCAGCACATCCTGCTGGTATGTATTCATCTTCGTTGTTTCCACAGAACGAGCATAGTGTGATAGCTGACGTCAGGAGCCTTAGGATCCACTGTAGCTTGAGTTTTTGTGCCCGCATAAGGGCCCCCACATTTTCCCAGATTTTGCTGTTGAGGCTTGTTTCCCTTAAGGGCCTCACAGTTCTCTGGTGCTGTATGTTCTTGCAGCACCTCGGCGAGCACCTTCTTCAGTAGAGGTTTGTTGGATAGGTGATTAATACTGGCTGCCATTTTTTGGCCCCAGCGGTGCTCCAGCCCGTGGGGTTGCTACGAAGCGGTCCACCACACCCAACAGCTGTTCCTGATCCTGCACCCAATGCATACTCCCGATTTCGTCCGCCTGCCCCATTTCCTGACCAGCCCTGCCCTGGTCACCAATGCTAGCCTCCTGCTCCAGCCCGTGGTATGAGGTAGCAAAGGGCAGTGCCTGACACGACACTATGGAGGAGGTACCTGTCCTGTCTCGCCGGGAGCGCTGCTGTTCCCGGTGGACCATCTCCTCCAGGAGCTGCTAAATGCAGCTCAGGCGGCTGTCTCTCGAGATTCTGCTTTGGTGGAGACATGTCCCCCTCCGACGAATCGGAGACGACCGGCCGTTTGGCTTCCTGGCCGCTTTCCCAGTCCGCCGCGCAGGCTCTGGCGAGACTGGGCTTGGCTCAGTCTCAGGGATAGCGAACCGCTCTGAGAGCGACGCTGCCGCCGGTTGCTGCCCCGCTGGTAGAGTTGGAGCGGGGCAGTTTCTCTTTGAGAGTTTTTTGCGTTATGTTCCTGAAAGCCTGCAAAACACAACTGCAACTCCCTCTCCAATGCCCAAGAGCCGCTCCTGCAGCTTCAGGCAGCTGTCTCTCCCCCTCCTGGGTGGAGAGACGTCCCCGTCCGATGTCGGAAACCACCGGCCGGTTTTGCATACATCTAGCCCGCTGCTCAGGCGCTAGCGGGGCTGGGCTCGGTCGCGGTGTCGGGATAGCGGACCGCCCGCTAAGCGGTCCTACCGCCTGTTGCTGTCCCCGCAATGAGACGCTCCTCTGTCGAGCGGGCAGGTGCAGCGTTTTTCCCCAGCCCGCTGCTGAAGTGCTGACGGGCTTGGTGCAGTGTCGGGAGCGGGGCCCTGGTTAGTGGTCCTGCTGCGGTGCGCTCTCTCTCTCTCCTGCACTCGGGCTGCTGTTAGAGTGCAGCGCACTCCACGCCAACACTGCGTAGTGGGTCCCCCTTCATCGGCTCCGAATGGTCGGAAGCCTCCGCCCGCCCGCCCGCCTGCCAGACCTGGCCAGCTACTCGGAGGGGGGGCGGGGCGGAAGACTCGAGGGGAAGCTCCGACGAGGGCAGCCGTCTTCTCCGTGTCTGCCCCTGTGGAGTGGTACCGGCACCGGCACAGCCTCCCAGTCCATGGTCCGCCGTGTGTGCGGTCCTGGTGGCGTCTTTCCCCCCTTCCGCGAACGGAACACTCCTTCCCCGGAGTCCAAGGGGGCCGCTTGCATGCCCTACGGGGAACAAGCAGACGCGAGGGGCTGTTAAAATAAAAGTAAGTACTTACCTAAAGCTTAGTTTTTCAAAATGTAGCGGGAGCCCTGTCTCCCGCCTGCCGCTGCTGCCTGCTGAAACGTAATGCCGCACATGCGTCCTGAGGTGGGTTCTTCACGTAGTCACTCACGTGACTCCGAAGTAAAATTATTGATTATGGAGAGACAATTACACAAAATATAGACAATTTAGATGCTCATGACATGTTTGTCCAAAAATAAGAGAATTTTACTCTTGCGAGAAAAAGGGAGAGAGAGAGAGAGAGAGAGAGAGAGAGAGGGAGAGGGAAGGAGAGGAAGGAGGGAGAGAGAGCGAGGCAGGGAGAGGACGGCTTCCAAAATGGCTTCTACATCATCATCTGGTGCTAAAAGAAGGAAGCAGCCGTTCAAACAGGCATACAAAGAGATGGCAATGAATACACTGTCAAGTAAGGTGGCGTAGAAACATAGAAACATAGAAATTAGGTGCAGGAGTAGGCCATTCGGCCCTTCGAGCCTGCACCGCCATTCAATATGATCATGACTGATCATCCAACTCAGTATCCCGTACCTGCCTTCTCTCCATACCTTCTGATCCCCTTAGCCACAAGGGCCACATCTAACTCCCTCTTAAATATAGCCAATGAACTGGCCTCAACTACCCTCTGTGGCAGAGAGTTCCAGAGATTCACCACTCTCTGCGTGAAAAAAGACGTCAATTGGTAGCTAAGTTGTGCATTCTTGTACTCTTACATGGGAATGACCGCACATAAAAAAACACTTTTTTCTAAGTTAAGGTTGGGGTTTAGCTACTGGCGTTGGGGTTTAGCGGCTGGCGTTGGGGTTTAGAGGCTGGCGTTGGGCTTTAGCTACTGGCGTTGGTGTTTAGCTACTGGGCGTTGGGGTATAGCGGCTGGCGTTAGGGTGTAGAGGCTGGCGTTGGGCTTTAGCTACTGGCGTTGTGCTTTAGCTACTGGCGTTAGGGTGTAGCGGTTGGCGTTGGGGTTTAGCTACTGGCGTTGGGGTTTAGCTACTGGCGTTGGGGTTTAGCTACTGGCGTTGGGGTTTAAGCTACTGGTGTTGTGATTTAGCTACTGGCGTTGGGGTTTAGCGGCTGGCGTTGGGGTTTAGCTACTGGCGTTGGGGTTTTGCTACTGGGTTGGGGTTTAGGTACTGACATTGAGGTTTAGCTAGTGGCGTTGGGGTTTAGCTGCTGGCGTTGGGGTTTAGCTGCTGGCGTTGGGGTTTAGCGGCTGGCGTTGGGGTTTAGAGGCTGGCGTTGGGCTTTAGCTACTGGCGTTGGGGTTTAGCTACTGGCGTTGGGGTATAGCGGCTGGCGGGGTTTAGAGGCTGGCGTTGGGCTTTAGCTACTGGCGTTGTGCTTTAGCTACTGGCGTTTGGGTTTAGCGGTTGGCGTTGGGGTTTAGCTACTGGCGTTGGGGTTTAGCTACTGGCGTTGGGGTTTAGCTACTGGCGTTGGGGTTTAGCTACTGGCGGGGTTTAACTACTGCTGTTGGGGTTTAGCTACTGGCGTTGGGGTTTTAGCTACTGGTGTTGTGATTTAGCTACTGGCGGGGTTTAGCGGCTGGCGTTGGGGTTTAGCTACTGGCGTTGGGGTTTTGCTACTGGGTTGGGGTTTAGGTACTGACATTGAGGTTTAGCTAGTGGCGTTGGGGTTTAGCTGCTGGCGTTGGGGTTTAGCTGCTGGCGTTGGGCTTTAGCGGCTGGCGTTGGGGTTTAGCTACTGGTGTTGTGATTTAGCTACTGGCGTTGTGGTTTAGCGGCTGGTGTTGGGGTTTAGCTACTGTCGTTGTGCTTTAGCTACTGGCGTTTGGGTTTAGCGGTTGGCGTTGGGGTTTAGCTACTGGCCTTGGGATTTAGCTACTGGCGTTGGGGTTTAACTACTGGCATTGGTGTTTAGCTACTGGCATTGGGGTTTAGCTACTGACGTTGGGGTTTAGCTACTGGCGTTGTGATTTAGCTACTGGGGTTGAGGTTTTAGCTGCTGTTGGGGTCTAGCTACTGGCGTTGGGGTTTAGCTGCTGGCGTTGGGGTTTAGCTACTGGCGTTGGGGTTTAGCTGCTGGCGTTGGGGTTTAGCGGCTGGCGTTGGGGTTTAGCGGCTGGCGTTGGGGTTTAGCTGCTGGCGTTGGGGTTTAGCTGCTGGCGTTGGGGTTTAGCTACTGGCGGTGTTTAGCTACTGGCGATGCTTAGCTACTGGCGTTGGGGTTTAGCTACGCGTTGGGGTTTAGAGGCTGGCGTTCGGGTTTAGCGGCTGGCGTTGGGGTTTAACGGATGGCGTTGGAGTTTAACTGCTGGCGTTGGGGTTTATCTACTGGCGTTGTGCTTTAGCTACTGGCGTTGGGGTTTAGCGGCTGCCGTTGCAGTTTAGCCACTGGCGTTGGGGTTTAGCTACTGGCGTTGAGGTTTAGCTACTTGCGGAGTTTTAGCTACTGGTGTTGGGGTTTAACTACTGGTGTTGGTGTTTAGCTACTGCAATTGGGGTTTAACGACGCGTTGGGTTTAGCTACGCGTTGGTGTTTAGCGGTTGGCGGGGTTTAGAGGCTGGCGCTGGGCTTTAGCTACTGGCGTTGGGGTTTAGCGGCTGGCGTTGGGGTTTAGCTACTGACGTTTGGGTTTAGCAGTTGATTTAGCTACTGGCGTTGGGGTTTAGCGGCTGGTGTTGGGGTTTAGCTACTGGCGTTGGGGTTTAGCGGCTGGCGTTGGGGTTTAGCTACTGGCTTGGGGTTAGCTGCTGGCGTTGGGGTTTAGCTACTAGGTTGGGGTTTAGGTACTGGCATTGGGGTTTAGCTACTGGCGTTGGGGTTTAGCTGCTGGCGTTGGGGTTTAGCGGCTGGCGTTGGGGTTTAGAGGCTGGCGTTGGGCTTTAGCTACTGTCGTTGTGCTTTAGCTACTGGCGTTTGGGTTTAGCGGTTGGCGTTGGGGTTTAGCTACTGGCATTGGGGTTTAGCTACTGGCGTTGGGGTTTAACTACTGGCATTGGTGTTTAGCTACTGGCATTGGGGTTTGGCTACTGGCGTTGGGGTTTAGCTACTGGCGCTGTGATTTAGCTACTGGCGTTGAGGTTTAGCTGCTGTTGGGGTTTAGCTACTGGCGTTGGGGTTTAGCGGCTGGCGTTGGGGTTTAGCTACTGGCGTTGGGGTTTGGCTGCTGGCGTTGGGGTTTAGCTACTGGCGTTGGGGTTTAGCTGCTGGCGTTCAGGTTTAGCGGCTGGCGTTTGGGTTTAGCTGCTGGCGTTGGGTTTAGCTGCTGGCGTTGGGGTTTAGCTGCTGGCGTTGGGGTTTAGCTGCTGGCGTTGGGGTTTAGCTGCTGGCGGTGTTTAGCTACTGGCGGTGCTTAGCTACTGGCGTTGGGGTTTAGCTACTGGCGTTGGGGTTTAGCTGCTGGCGTTGGAGTTTAGCTGCTGGCGTTGGAGTTTAGAGGCTGGCGTTCGGGTTTAGCGGCTGGCATTGGGGTTTAACGGATGGCGTTGGGTTTAGCTGCTGGCATTGGGGTTTATCTACTGGCGTTGTGCTTTAGCTACTGGCGTTGGGGTTTAGCGGCTGGCGTTGGGGTTTAGCCACTGGCGTTGGGGTTTAGCGGCTGGCGGTGTTTAGCTACTGGCGTTGGGGTTTAGCTACTGTCGTTGTGCTTTAGCTACTGGCATTGGGGTTTAGCTACTGGCGTTGGGGTTTAACTACTGGCATTGGTGTTTAGCTACTGGCGTTGGGGTTTAGCTACTGGCGTTGGGGTTTAGCTACTGGCGTTGAGGTTTAGCTACTTGCTGGGTTTAGCTACTGGTGTTGAGGTTTGACTACGTGTTGGTGTTTAGCTACTGGCATTGGGGTTTAACGACGCGTTGGGGTTTAGATACGCGTTGGGGTTTAGCGGCTGGCGGGGTTTAGAGGCTGGCGTTGGGGTTTAGCTACTGGCGTTGGGGTTTAGCGGCTGGCGTTGGGGTTTTTCCACTGGCGTTGGGGTT
The DNA here is from genome assembly GCA_036785375.1 of Leucoraja ocellata. Lineage (NCBI taxonomy): Eukaryota > Metazoa > Chordata > Chondrichthyes > Rajiformes > Rajidae > Leucoraja > Leucoraja ocellata. Next base: position 244,242 of record JAWMAR010001505.1, on the reverse strand, counting down.
TAGCTACTGCCGTCGGGGTTTAGCTACTGCCGTCGGGGATTAGCTATGGCATTGGGGTTTAACTACTGGCATTGGTGTTTAGCTGCTGGCATTGGTGTTTAGCTACTGGCGTTGAGGATTTGCTACTGGCGTTGGGGTTTAGCGGCTGGCGGTGTTTAGCTACTGGCGTTGGGGTTTAGCTACTGGCGTTGGGTTTAGCTACTGGCGTTGGGATTTAGCTACTGGCGTTGGGGTTTAGCTACTGGCGTTGGGTTTAGCTACGGGCGTTGGGATTTAGCTACTGGCGTTGGGGTTTAGCTACTGGCGTTGGGGTTTAGCTACTGGCGTTGAGGTTTAGCTACTTGCGGGATTTAGCTACTGGTGTTGGGGTTTAACTACTGGTGTTGGTGTTTAGCTACTGCAATTGGGGTTTAACGACGCGTTGGGGTTTAGCTACGCGTTGGTGTTTAGCGGTTGGCGGGGTTTAGAGGCTGGCGCTGGGCTTTAGCTACTGGCGTTGGGGTTTAGCGGCTGGCGTTGGGGTTTAGCTACTGACGTTTGGGTTTAGCAGTTGATTTAACTACTGGCGTTGGGGTTTAGCGGCTGGTGTTGGGGTTTAGCTACTGGCGTTGGGGTTTAGCGGCTGGCGTTGGGGTTTAGCTGCTGGCTTGGGGTTTAGCTGCTGGCGTTGGGGTTTAGCTACTAGGTTGGGGTTTAGGTACTGGCATTGGGGTTTAGCTACTGGCGTTGGGGTCTAGCTGCTGGCGTTGGGGTTTAGCGGCTGGCGTTGGGGTTTAGAGGCTGGCGTTGGGCTTTAGCTACTGTCGTTGTGCTTTAGCTACTGGCATTGGGGTTTAGATACTGGCGTTGGGGTTTAGCTACTGGCGTTGGGGTTTAGCTACTGGCGTTGGTGTTTAGCTACTGGCATTGGGGTTTAGCTACTGGCGTTGGGGTTTAGCTACTGGCGTTGTGATTTAGCTACTGGCGTTGAGGTTTAGCTGCTGTTGGGGTTTAGCTACTGGCGTTGGGGTTTAGCGGCTGGCGTTGGGGTTTAGCTACTGGCGTTGGGGTTTAGCTGCTGGCGTTGGGGTTTAGCTACTGGCGTTGGGGTTTAGCTGCTGGCGTTCAGGTTTAGCGCTGGCGTTGGGGTTTAGCGGCTGGCGTTGGGTTTGGCTGCTGGCGTTGGGGTTTAGCTGCTGGCGTTGGGGTTTAGCTGCTGGCGTTGGGGTTTAGCTGCTGGCGGTGTTTAGCTACTGGCGGTGCTTAGCTACTGGCGTTGGGGTTTAGCTACTGGCGTTGGGGTTTAGCTGCTGGCGTTGGAGTTTAGCTGCTGGCGTTGGAGTTTAGAGGCTGGCGTTCGGGTTTAGCGGCTGGCATTGGGGTTTAACGGATGGCGTTGGGTTTAGCTGCTGGCATTGGGGTTTATCTACTGGCGTTGTGCTGTAGCTACTGGCGTTGGGGTTTAGCGGCTGGCGTTGGGGTTTAGCCACTGGCGTTGGGGTTTAGCCACTGGCGTTGGGGTTTAGCTACTGGCGTTGTGGTTTAGCGGCTGGCGCTGGGGTTTAGAGGTTGGCGTTGGGCTTTAGCTACTGGCGTTGTGCTTTAACTACTGGCGTTGGGGTTTAGCTACTGGCGTTGGGGTTTAGCTACTGGCGTTGGGATTTAGCTACTGGCATTGGGGTTTAGCTACTGGCGTTGGGTTTAGCTACTGGCGTTGGGATTTAGCTACTGGCGTTGGGGTTTAGCTAGTGGCGTTGGGGTTTAGCTACTGGCGTTGGGATTTAGCTACTGGCGTTGGGGTTTAGCTAGTGGCGTTGGGGTTTAACTACTGGTGTTGAGGTTTAGCTACTGCAATTGGGGTTTTAGCTACTGGTGTTGGGGTTTAACTACTGGTGTTGGTGTTTAGCTACTGCAATTGGGGTTTAACGACGCGTTGGGGTTTAGCTACGCGTTGGTGTTTAGCTACTGACGTTTGGGTTTAGCAGTTGATTTAACTACTGGCGTTGGGGTTTAGCGGCTGGTGTTGGGGTTTAGCTACTGGCGTTGGGGTTTAGCGGCTGGCGTTGGGGTTTAGCTACTGGCTTGGGGTTTAGCTGCTGGCGTTGGGGGTTAGCTACTAGGTTGGGGTTTAGGTACTGGCATTGGGGTTTAGCTACTGGCGTTGGGGTTTAGCTGCTGGCGTTGGGGTTTAGCGGCTGGCGTTGGGGTTTAGAGGCTGGCGTTGGGCTTTAGCTACTGTCGTTGTGCTTTAGCTACTGGCATTGGGGTTTAGCTACTGGCGTTGGGGTTTAACTACTGGCATTGGTGTTTAGCTACTGGCGTTGGGGTTTAGCTACTGGCGTTGGTGTTTAGCTACTGGCATTGGGGTTTAGCTACTGGCGTTGGGGTTTAGCTACAGGCGTTGTGATTTAGCTACTGGCGTTGAGGTTTAGCTGCTGTTGGGGTTTAGCTACTGGCGTTGGGGTTTAGCGGCTGGCGGTTGGGGTTTAGCTACTGGCGTTGGGGTTTAGCTGCTGGCGTTGGGGTTTAGCTACTGGCGTTGGGGTTTAGCTGCTGGCGTTCAGGTTTAGCGGCTGGCGTTGGGGTTTAGCGGCTGGCGTTGGGGTTTAGCTGCTGGCGTTGGGGCTTAGCTACTGGCGTTGGGGTTTAGCTACTGGCGTTGGGGTTTAGCTGCTGGCGTTGGAGTTTAGCTGCTGGCGTTGGAGTTTAGAGGCTGGCGTTCGGGTTTAGCGGCTGGCATTGGGGTTTAACGGATGGCGTTGGGTTTAGCTGCTGGCATTGGGGGTTTATCTACTGGCGTTGTGCTGTAGCTACTGGCGTTGGGGTTTAGCGGCTGGCGTTGGGGTTTAGCCACTGGCGTTGGGGTTTAGCTACTGGCGTTGAGGTTTAGCTACTTGCTGGGTTTAGCTACTGGTGTTGAGGTTTAACTACGTGTTGGTGTTTAGCTACTGGCATAGGGGTTTAACGACGCGTTGGGGTTTAGCTACGCTTTGGGGTTTAGCGGCTGGCGGGGTTTAGAGGCTGGCATTGGGGTTTAGCTAGTGGCGTTGGGGTTTAGCGGCTGGCGTTGGGGTTTTTCCACTGTCGTTGGGGTTTAGCTACTGGCGTTGGGGTTTAGCTACTGCCGTCGGGGATTAGCTATGGCATTGGGGTTTAACTACTGGCATTGGTGTTTAGCTGCTGGCATTGGTGTTTAGCTACTGGCGTTGAGGATTTGCTACTGCCGTTGGGGTTTAGCTGCTGGCGTTGGGATTTAGCTACTGGCGTTGGGGTTTAGCGGCTGGCGTTGGTGTTTAGCTACTGGCGTTGGTGTTTAGCTACTGGCGGTGTTTAGCTACTGGCGTTGGGGTTTAGCTACTGGCGGGGTTTTGCTACTGGCGGGGTTTAGCTACTGGCGTTGTGGTTTATCGGCTGGCGCTGGGGTTTAGAGGTTGGCGTTGGGCTTTAGCTACTGGCGTTGTGCTTTAACTACTGGCGTTGGGGTTTAGCTACTGGCGTTGGGTTTAGCTACTGGCGTTGGGATTTAGCTACTGGCGTTGGGGTTTAGCTACTGGCGTTGAGGTTTTGCTACTGGCGTTGGGGATTAGCGGCTGGCGTTGGGGATTAACTTCTGGCGTTGGTGTTTAGCTACTGGCATTGGGGTTTAGCTACTGGCGTTGGGGTTTAACGGTTGGCGTTGGGGTTTATTGGCTGGCGTTGGCGTTTAGCTACTGCCGTTGGGGTTTAGCTACTGGTGTTGGGGTTTAGCTGCTGGCGTTGGGGTTTATTTACTGACGTTGGGGTTTAGCTACTGGCGTTGGGGTTTAGTTACTGGCGTTGGGGTTTAGCTTCTGGCGTTGGGGTTTAGCTGCTGGCGTTGGTGTTTAGCTACTGGCGTTGTGGTTTAGCTACTGGCGTTGGGGTTTAGCGGCTGGCGTTGGGGTTTAGCTACCGGCGTTGGGGTTAGCTACTGGCGTTGGGGTTTATCTACTGGCGTTGGGGTTTAGCTACTGCCGTTGGGGTTTAGCTACTGCCGTTGGGGTTTAGCTGCTGGCGTTGGGGTTTAGCGGCTGGCTGGGTTTTAGAGGTTGGCGTTGGGCTTTAGCTACTGGCGTTGTGCTTTAGCTACGGACGTTGGGGTTTAGCTACTGTCGTTGGGGTTTAGCTAGTGGCGGGGTTTAGCTACAGGCGTTGGGGTTTAGCTACTGGCGTTGGGGTTTAGCTACTGGCGTTGGTGTTTAGCTACTGGCGTTGGGGTTTAGCTACTGGCGTTGGGGTTTAGCTACTGGCGTTGGGGTTTAGCGGCTGGCATTGGGGTTTAGCTACCGGCGTTGGGGTTTAGCTACCGGCGTTGGGGTTTATCTACCGGCGTTGGGGTTTAGCTACTGCCGTTGGGGTTTAGCTGCTGGCGTTGGGGTTTATTTACTGACGTTGGTGTTTAGCTACTGGCGTTGGGGTTTAGCGGCTGGCGTTGGGGTTTAGCTACCGGCGTTGGGGTTTAGCTACTGGCGTTTGGGGTTTAGCTACTGGGGTTGGGGTTTAGCTACTGGCGTTGGGGTTTAGCTACTGCCGTTGGGGTTTAGCGGCTGGCGTTGGGGTTTAGCGGCTGGCTGGGTTTTAGAGGTTGGCGTTGGGCTTTAGCTACTGGCATTGTGCTTTAGCTACGGGCGTTGGGGTTTAGCTACTGTCGTTGGGGTTTAGCTAGTGGCGGGGTTTAGCTACAGGCGTTGGGGTTTAGCTGCTGACGTTGGGGTTTAGTTAGTGCCGTTGGGCTTTAGCTACTGGCATTGGGGTTTAGTTAGTGGCGTTGGGGTTTAGCTACCGGCGTTGGGGTTTAGCTACCGGCGTTGGGGTTTATCTACCGGCGTTGGGGTTTAGCTACTGCCGTTGGGGTTTAGCTACTGGTTTTGCGGTTTAGCTGCTGGCGTTGGGGTTTATTTACTGACGTTGGTGTTTAGCTACTGGCGTTGGGGTTTAGCGGCTGGCGTTGGGGTATATCTACCGGCGTTGGGGTTTAGCTACTGGCGTTGGGGTTTAGCTACTGGCGTTGGGGTTTAGCTACTGCCGTTGGGGTTTAGCGGCTGGCGTTGGGGTTTAGCGGCTGGCTGGGTTTTAGAGGTTGGCGTTGGGCTTTAGCTACTGGCGTTGTGCTTTAGCTACGGGCGTTGGGGTTTAGCTACTGTCGTTGGGGTTTAGCTAGTTGCGGGGTTTAGCTACAGGCGTTGGGGTTTAGCTGCTGACGTTGGGGTTTAGTTAGTGGCGTTGGGCTTTAGCTACTGGCGTTGGGGTTTAGTTAGTGGCGTTGGGGTTTAGCTACTGGCGTTGGGGTTTAGCTACTGGCATTGGTGTTTAGCTACTGGCGTTGTGGTTTATTTACTGGCGTTGGGGTTTAGCTACTGGCGTTGGGGTTTAGTTACTGGCGTTGGGGTTTATCGGCTGGCGTTGGGGTTTAGCTGCTAGCGTTGGGGTTTATCTGCTGGCGTTGGTGTTTATCTACCGGCGTTGGGGTTTATCTACCGGCGTTGTGGTTTATTTACTGGCGTTGGGGTTTAGCTACTGGCGTTGGGGTTTAGCTACTGGCGTTGTGGTTTATTTACTGGCGTTGGGGTTTAGTTACTGGCGTTGGGTTTAGCTACTGGCATTGGTGTTTAGCTACTGGCGTTGTGGTTTATTTACTGGCGTTGGGGTTTAGTTACTGGGGTTGGGGTTTAGCTACTGGCGTTGGGTTTAGCGGCTGGCATTGGGGTTTATCTACCGGCGTTGGGTTTTATCTACCGGCGTTGGGGTTTAGCTACTGCCGTTGGGGTTTAGCTACTGGTGTTGGGGTTTAGCTGCTGGCGTTGGGGTTTATTTACTGACGTTGGTGTTTAGCTACTGGCGTTGGGGTTTAGTTACTGGCGTTGGGGTTTATCGGCTGGCGTTGGGGTTTAGCTGCTAGCGTTGGGGTTTATCTGCTGGCGTTGGTGTTTAGCTACTGGCGTTGTGGTTTAGCTACTGGCGTTGGGGTTTAGCGGCTGGCGTTGGGGTTTAGCTACCGGCGTTGGGGTTTAGCTACTGGCGTTGGTGTTTAGCTACTGGCGGTGTTTAGCTACTGGCGTTGGGGTTTAGCTACTGGCGGGGTTTAGCTACTGGCGTTGGTGTTTAGCTACTGGCGTTGGTGTTTAGCTACTGGCGGGGTTTAGCTACTGGCGTTGGGGTTTAGCTACTGGCGTTGTGGTTTAGCGGCTGGCGCTGGGGTTTAGAGGGTGGCGTTGGGCTTTAGCTACTGGCGTTGTGCTTTAACTACTGGCGTTGGGGTTTAGCTACTGGCGTTGGGATTTATCTACTGGCGTTGGGATTTAGCTACTGGCGTTGGGGTTTAGCTGCTGGCGGGGTTTAGCTACTGGCGTTGGGGTTTAGCTACTGGCGTTGGGGTTTAGCGGGTGGCGTTGGGTTTTAGCTACTGGCGTTGGTGTTTAACTACTGGCGTTGGGATTTAGCTACTGGCGTTGAGGTTTAGCTACTGGCGTTTGGGTTTAGCTACTGGCGTTGGGGTTTAGCTACTGGCATTGGGGTTTAGCTACTGGCGTTGGGGTTTAGCTTCTGGCGTTGGGGCTTAGCGGCTGGAGTTGGGGTTTAGCGGCTGTCGTTGGGGTTTAATGGTTGGCGTTGGGGTTTATTGGCTGGCGTTGGGGTTTAGCTACTGCTGTTGGGGTTTAGCGGCTGGCGTTGGGGTTTAGCGGCTGGCTGGGTTTTAGAGGTTGGCGTTGGGCTTTAGCTACTGGCGTTGAGCTTTAGCTACTGGCGTTGCGGTTTAGCTACTGTCGTTGGGGTTTAGTTAGTGGCGTTGGGGTTTAGCTACTGGCATTGGTGTTTAGCTACTGGCGTTGGGGTTTATTTACTGGCGTTGGGGTTTAGCTACTGGCGTTGGGGTTTAGTTACTGGCGTTGGGGTTTAGCGGCTGGCGTTGCGGTTTAGCTGCTGGCGGTATTGCTTAGCTGCTGGCGTTGGTGTTTAGCTACTGGCGTTGGGGTTTAGCTACTGGCGTTGGGGTTTAGCTACTGGCGTTGGGGTTTAGCGGCTGGCATTGGGGTTTAGCTACCGGCGTTGGGGTTTATCTACCGGCGTTGGGGTTTAGCTGCTGGCGTTGGGGTTTATTTACTGACGTTGGGGTTTAGCTACTGGCGTTGGGGTTTAGTTACTGGCGTTGGGGTTTAGCTGCTGGCGTTAGTGTTTAGCTACTGGCGTCGGTGTTTAGCTACTGGCGTTGGGGTTTAACTACTGGCCTTGGTGTTTAGCTACTGGCGTTGGGGTTTAGCTACTGGCGTTGGGGTTTAGCGGCTGGCATTGGGGTTTAACTACCGGCGTTGGGGTTTATCTACCGGCGTTGGTGTTTAGCTACTGCCGTTGGGGTTTAGCTACTGGTGTTGGGGTTTAGCTGCTGGCGTTGGGGTTTATTTACTGACGTTGGGGTTTAGCTACTGGCGTTGGGGTTTAGTTACTGGCGTTGGGGTTTATCGGCTGGCGTTGGGGTTTAGCTGCTAGCGTTGGGGTTTATCTGCTGGCGTTGGTGTTTAGCTACTGGCGTTGTGGTTTAGCTACTGGCGTTGGGGTTTAGCGGCTGGCGTTGGGGTTTAGCGGCTGGCGCTGGGGTTTAGAGGGTGGCGTTGGGCTTTAGCTACTGGCGTTGTGCTTTAACTACTGGCATTGGGGTTTAGCTACTGGCGTTGGGATTTATCTACTGGCGTTGGGATTTAGCTACTGGCGTTGGGGTTTAGCTGCTGGCGGGGTTCAGCTACTGGCGTTGGGGTTTAGCTACTGGCGTTGGGGTTTAGCGGGTGGCGTTGGGGTTTAGCTACTGGCGTTGGTGTTTAACTACTGGCGTTGGGATTTAGCTACTGGCGTTGAGGTTTAGCTACTGGCGTTTGGGTTTAGCTACTGGCGTTGGGGTTTAGCTACTGGCATTGGGGTTTAGCTACTGGCGTTGGGGTTTAGCTTCTGGCGTTGGGGCTTAGCGGCTGGAGTTGGGGTTTAGCGGCTGTCGTTGGGGTTTAACGGTTGGCGTTGGGGTTTATTGGCTGGCGTTGGGGTTTAGCTACTGCTGTTGGGGTTTAGCGGCTGGCGTTGGGGCTTAGCGGCTGGCTGGGTTTTAGAGGTTGGCGTTGGGCTTTAGCTACTGGCGTTGAGCTTTAGCTACTGGCGTTGCGGTTTAGCTACTGTCGTTGGGGTTTAGCTAGTGGCGGGGTTTAGCTACAGGCGTTGGAGTTTAGCTGCTGACGTTGGGGTTTAGTTAGTGGCGTTGGGCTTTAGCTACTGGCGTTGGGGTTTAGTTAGTGGCGTTGGGGTTTAGCTACTGGCATTGGTGTTTAGCTACTGGCGTTGGGGTTTATTTACTGGCGTTGGGGTTTAGCTACTGGCGTTGGGGTTTAGTTACTGGCGTTGGGGTTTAACGGCTGGCGTTGCGGTTTAGCTGCTGGCGTTGTTGTTTAGCTGCTGTCGTTGGTGTTTAGCTACTGGCGTTGGGGTTTAGCTACTGGCGTTGGGGTTTAGCTACTGGCGTTGGGGTTTAGCGGCTGCCATTGGGGTTTAGCTACCGGCGTTGGGGTTTATCTACCGGCGTTGGGGTTTAGCTGCTGGCGTTGGGGTTTATTTACTGACGTTGGGATTTAGCTGCTGGCGTTGGGGTTTATTTACTGACGTTGGGGTTTAGCTGCTGGCGTTGGGGTTTAGCTACTGGCGTCGGTGTTTAGCTACTGGCGTTGGGGTTTAACTACTGGCGTTGGTGTTTAGCTACTGGCGTTTGGGTTTAACGACTGGCGTTGGGGTTTAGCTACTGGCGTTGGGGTTTAGCGGCTGGCGTTGCGGTTTAGAGGATGGCGTTGGGCTTTAGCTACAGGCGTTGTGCTTTGGCTACTGGCGTTGGGGTTTAGTGGCTGGCGTTGGGGTTTAGCTACTGGCGTTGGGGTTTAACTACTGGCGTTGCGGTTTAGCTACTGGCGTTGGGGATTAGCTACTGGCGTGGTGGTTTAGCTACTGGCATTGGGGTTTAGCGGCTGGCGTTGTGGTTTAGCTACTGGCATAGGGGTTTAGCGGCTGGCGTTGGTGTTTAGCGGCTGGCTTTGGGGTTGAGAGGTTGGCGTTGGGCTTTAGCTACTGGCGTTGGGGTTTAGCTACTGGCGTGCTTTAGCTACTGGCGTTGGGGTTTAGCTACTGTCGTTGGGGTTTAGCTACTGGCGTTGGGGTTTAGCTACTGGCGTTGGGGTTTAGCTACTGTCGTTGGGATTTAGCTACTGGCGTTGGGGTTTAGCTACTGGCGTTGGGGTTTAGCTACTGGCGTTGGGGATTAGCTACTGGCGTTGGGGTTTAACTATTGGCGTTGGGGTTTAGCTACTGGCGTTGGGGATTAGCTACTGGCGTTGTGGTTTAACTACTGGCGTTGGGGATTAGCTACTGGCGTTGGGGTTTAACTACTGGTGTTGAGGTTTAGCTACTGGTGTTGGGGTTTAGCTACTGGCGTTGGGGATTAGCTACTGGCGTTGTGGTTTAACTACTGCCGTTGGGGATTAGCTACTGGCGTTGGGGTTTAGCTACTGGCATTGGGGTTTAGCGGCTGGCGTTGTGGTTTAACTACTGGCATTGGGGTTTAGCGGTTGGCGTTGGGGTTTAGCGGCTGGCTTTGACGTTTAGAGGTTGGCGTTGGGCTTTAACTACTGGCGTTGGGGTTTAACTACTGGCGTGCTTTAGCTACTGGCGTTGGGGTTTAGCTACTGTCGTTGGGGTTTAGCTACTGGCGTTGGGGTTTAGCTACTGGCGTTGGGGTTTAGCTACTGCTGTTGGGCTTTAGCTACTGGCGTTGGGGTTTATCTACTGGCGTTGGGGTTTAGCTACTGGCGTGCTTTAGCTACTGGCGTTGGGGTTTAGCTACTGTCGTTGGGGTTTAGCTACTGGCGTTGGGGTTTAGCTACTGGCGTTGGGGTTTAGCTACAGGCGGGGTTTATCTGCTGGCGTTGAGGTTTTGTTACTGGCGGTGGGCTTCAGCTACTGGCATTAGGGTTTATCTACTGGCGTTGGGGTTTAGCTACTGCTGTTGGGCTTTAGCTACTGGCGTTGGGCTTTAGCTACTGGCGTTGGCGTTTATCTACTGGCGTTGGGGTTTAGCTACTGGCGTTGGGGTTTAGCTACTGGCGGAGTTTAGCTACTGGCGTTGCGGTTTAGCTACTGGCGTTGCCGTTTAGCGGTTGACGTTGGGGTTTCGCGGCTGGTGTTGGGTTTCAGCGGTTGTCGTTGGGGTTTAGGGGCTTGAGGTATAGAGGCTGGCATTGTGGTTAAGCGGGTGGTGTTGGGGGTTCACAGTGAACGTTGGGGATTAGCGGCTGGCGTTGGGGTTTAACGATTGCCGTTGGGTTTCGCGGTATGCATTGCGGTTTAGCAGCTGGCGTTGCGACACGAATGACGGGCCCTGCACAGCAGCAGCAGTGGCAGCCACAGCTGCTTCACCTCCTTCTCCTGCTCTCACACCCCGCCCACCCTGATAGCGGCCGCTGCTTTCAAAACAAACCCTCCTGCACGCTGAGGCCGGAAGGAGGGAGGGAGTGGGAGGCCTCCTTCCGCCATCTGAAGCAGCTGCACGACAGATCCTTTGGCAATAGGATCTTTGAGCTGCAATGCTCAGCCCCGCACCTTGCTGTTGACTGGCGGAGGAGGGGAGGTGGTGACGAGGAGATCACAACCACCTCCCCCTTTGGCGGCAGCACTTGGCGGTAGACTCAGATGGCTAAGGCAGCCGGGCGATGTTGTCCGAATAGTGCTGACCTTCCTTCCTCCCCACCTCACCCCCCCTCTCTGTCTCTAGTACATCCCCTTCAACCTCCTTATCCTGCGACCCCCTACTCTCCATCCTGCACTGATCCCCATTCCCACCTCAATGACATCGCCTGTGCTTCCCCTCCCCATCTACACCCCCCCCCCCCTCCCCATCTATTCACCCTGCGCTGATCACTCTATCCACCTCACATTAATTTTCCTGCCACCCCACTATCCATCCTACACTGGTCCCTCTATTCATCCTGTACTCACCCCCCTTCGCATCCATCCTGTACTGCACCACCCATTCATCCTGCACTGCTCCCCCATTCATCCTGTACTGAGCCCCCCATTCATCCTGTACTGATCCACCACATTCATCCTATACTGATCCCCTATTCATCTTGTACTGAATCTCCATTCATCCTGTACTGATCCCCCATTCGTCCTGTACTGATCCCCCATTCATCCTGTACTGAGCTCCCCATTCATCCTGTACTGAACCACCCATTCATCCTGTACTGATCCCCCATTCATCCTGTACTGTTCCCCCCCATTCATCCTGTACTGAACCCCCCATTCATCCCGTACTGAACCCCCATTCAACACCAATGACATCCCCCGTGCTCTCCTCTCACAATTTTACGTACTCCAAACAACACATATTAATTTACCCGCCTCAACCCATCCAGTCCGCGCCGATTGCTTTCTCAACCTGATCAAGAAAACTTGATTCAAACACTTGTCTCAACTTAACACTTCTTTATTACAGCGCTGTGACAATTCTCGGAACCCTCCAGCACAAAGTTAACAGCTCTGGGAGTGGTCCAGTGAACGTGACTCCGGTACAAAATTGAGACATTATATAGGTATTAGACAATTATGGTACAGAAGGTGTGGCAAACTATTAACCACTCGTTATGGTTTACCATACATTTGCTTATTTGCATTAACCAATCAACTAAGTCCTTCCAGTGATTTACAACAGATGTAGTCACATGACTCTCCCTTTCCTGGCCTCTTCACAACCCTTGTTTGCCTTGCTGTTTTTTTATACCCTCTTTGTTCAAAATCATTTTATTTCAACAAAGTAAAAGCACAGAAAAATAGAATCTATTGTCAGAGACCATCTGTCAAAATATAAAAGACGCATAATACAGCAATCACACAATACATACACACTAAACACATGCTCTCACTTTTGGAAAAGAAAGTTATTTCTGAAACTACAGATCTAAACAAAGACTAATATTTACAATCCTAATTAAAACACAATACACTTCACAAATAATTGCCCTACAACTACATAGTCAAAATACAGTTACCTATTATATTTTGTATTGTATTGTATATTGTATTGTATCCCCCTCCCATTCCGTATCCGCCCTCTCTGCCCTGGGTCTCCTCCATGGCCAGAGCGAGCAACACCGGAAATTGGAGGAACAGCACCTCATATACCGCTGAGGGAGTCTGCATCCTGGGGGGCATGATCATTGAATTCTACCAATTTTGTTAGCCCTTGCTGTCTCCTCCCCTTCCTCAGCCCCCGGGCTGTCTCCTCCCATCCCTCAGCCTTCGGGCTCCTCCACCTCCTTTTTCCTTTCTTCTCCCCGCCACCCCCCCCCCCCCCCACCTGAAGAAGGGCTTTGGCCCGAAACGTTGCCTACTTCGCTCCATAGATGCTGCTGCACCCGTTGAGTTTCCCCAGCATTTTTGTGTACCTTCAATTTTCCAGCATCTGCAGTTCCTTCTTAAATACCTATTGTATGACTCGCACCTGGTGTAAAGGTGTAAGCATCTTTAATTGTCATTCCAGTATCAGAAATGCAGTACATTACACATTCAGTCTGCTGCAACTACTGAATACAGTAAGCGAGTTCTTACACTATAACGCATGCACCAGGCATAGTTATCATTACTAAGCATTCTGATTGGCTAACATGCAATAGCCAATCTACATCTCCTTATCATCTAGTAGAAATGAAAAGCAACTAAGGCACTTTAAACAATAATCTGAGGGAATATAGTGAGGTTAAACAAAATCACCGTATCCGGTGGGTGGCCTACTGACCCGCCCGGTCCTTATATGGTAGGGGGCTGTCTCATCACCCTTTCCCTCCGAACAGATGGGGAGTGGGGTTGGTAATGCCGCAGGTGACCCGATGGGCCTGTGGAGAGAGACCGCCATGGGGGAACCGGGGGTAGACGGACGAGGGGAGCCCTGGGTACCGGTTGCAACAGGAGATGCAGGGGCAGACCGACGCAGGGAGTGGGTGGTTTTGGCCGCAACAGTGACGGAACGCCTGCAACAGGCGTCGGTGTAAACACGAGCGGTGGGGCATCAGGACCCACAGGCACTGGACGAGGTTCCTTCACTGGAAGGAGGTGTTGAGGGTGTGTGAGTGTGGGGGTGATGCTGCTGTGTTGAGGTCAGGGTCAGGGTGGTGCTGCTGTTGTCAGGGTATTGGTGGTGTGATGGTCAGGGTGGTGGAGGTATAGGAGGTGGTAAGGGTAAGGGTGTGGGAGTGTGAAGGTGTGGGAGTGTGAAGGTGTGGGAGTGTGTGGGAAGGTGCTGCTGTGTCGGGATCAGGAGGGGTCAATAGACAATAGGTGCAGGAATAGGCGATTCGGCCCTTTGAGCCAGAACCACCATTCACTGTGATCGTGGCTGATCATCCACAGTCAGTACTCTGTTCCTGCTTTCTCCCCATATCCTGGACTCCGCTATCTTTAAGACCTCTAGCTAACTCTCTCTTGAAAGCCTCCAGAAATTGGCCTCCACTGCCTTCTGGGGCAGAGAATTCCACAGATTCACAAGTCCGTGTGAAAATGTTTTTCCTCATCTCCGTTCCAAGTGGCTTACCCCTTATTCTTAAATTGTGGCCCCTGGTTAACGACTCTCCCAACATCGGGAACATGTTTCTTGCCTCTAGCATGTCCAATCCCTTAATAATCTTAAGGGCCTGTCCCACTTGGACGACCTAATCCACGAGTTTAGAAGACCCTAGACGAGTTGATTAAAATGTCACGGTTGTGTTGACTCGCTGAAGTAAAAGACCTCCTACGCCCATGTGTACGACCTCCTACGACTATGTCTATGACCTGCTACGACTATGTCTATGACCTATGACCCCACTCGACCTCAGTCTTCCACACCTAAGCCCAACTACGACTCGCTATGAGTGGAAAATGATCACATGATCAAATTATGTCATGTTTGCATATTTTTTCTTGGGCCAGTTACGGACCTACGACTATCTACGACTACCTACGACTGCCATCACGACCTACCTTCGACCTGCCTATAAGTAAATATTATTAATTTTTTCCATACCGACCTTTTTTTTAACTCATGGGCGTTTTTTAATCATGCTGGAAAAAACACCGCGACCTACCTGAGGCCACGAGTACGCGTAGACCACTCACGAGCATGAGGAAGAGTTACGAAGACCTCCTACGATAATGCTGCGAGTATTAGTCAAGGGCAAACTCGACAGAGGTCGCCAATTAGGTCGTGAAAGTGGGACAGGGCTTTATATGTTTCAATAAGATCTCCTCTCATCCTTCTAAATTCCAGAGTATGCAAGCCCAGATGATCCATTCTATCAACATATGCTATCCCAGGAATTAACCTGGTGAACCTACGCCACACTCCCTCAATAGCAAGAATGTCCTTACTTAAATTTGGAGACCAAGACTGCACACATTATTCCAGGTGTGGTCTCACTACTACAGCTGCAGAAGAACCTCTTTGCTCCTATACTCAACTTCTCTTGTTATGAAGGCTGTCATGGTATTCGCTTTCTTCACTGCCTGCTCTACCTATATACTTACTTTCAGTGACTGATGAACAAGGACCCCCCAGGTCTAGTTGTACTTCCCCTTTTCCAAACTTGACACCATTTAGATAATAATCGTCATTTCTGTTTTTGCTACCAAAGTGGATAACCTCTCATTTATCCACATTAAACTGTATCTGCCATGCATCTGCCACTCACCCAACCTGTGCAAGTCACCCTGCATTCTCATAGCATCCGCTTCACAGTTCTCACTGCCACCCAGCTTTCTGTCATCTGTAAATTTGCTAATGTTACTTTTAATTCCTTCGTCTGAATCGTTAATGCATATAGTAAATAGCTGCGTTCCCAGCACCGAGCCTTGCGGTATCCCACTAGACACTGCCTGCCATTCTGAAAGGGACCTGTTAGCCCTACTCTTTCCGTCTGCCAACCAATTTTCTATCCATGTCAGTACCCTGCCCCCAATACCATGCGCTCTAATTTTACCCACTAATCTCCTATGTGGGACCTTATCTAATGCTTTCTGAAAGTCCAGGTACACTACACCCACTGGCTATCCCTTGTCCATTTTCCTAGTTACACCCTCAAAGAACTCAAACCGATCCGGCTACTGCTATCCAAAAGCTGTTTCATCTTTTATAGTCAGTGAGGCTATTGTGTGGAGGTGGGGATCAGGGAGGGGAGGTGAGGGTGGTGCCGGTTGGAACATGGTGGTGGTGCCGCAGTTGTCACGGTTCCTGTTGTCACCCCCGGGGTGTTGGAACCGCAACACAAACTAACACTCTAGAATGTAGCATTTTGAACGATGCAGACAATGAGCAGCGGCACCGGGGGGCGGGACATAGACACAGACACAGACAGACGGCGTTGGAGGAGGTTGTGTCTGGTGTCAGCTCAGCTATACCCTACCCCCATCTACCATCATCTACTATACTATACTATAGGTGCGGCGGGGTCAAGCGGTGACCAGAAGGGGAGTGGGTGAAGTGGCCACGCTCCCGCTCCTTGTTCCTGGCGCCGCGACGAAGCTTCTGCTGCTCGGATCCCGCAGGGACCATCAGTCAGTGAGTCTGTCTGTCTGTCTGTCTGTCTGTCTGTCTGTCTGTCTGTCTGTCTGTCTGTCTGTCTGTCTGTCTGTCTGTCTGTCTGTCTGTCTGTCTGTCTGTCTGTCTGTCTGTCGTGTCGGTCCCTGGCCCACACAGGTGACCGCTCCTCCCGGTGCCGGGGCCCTGCGGACGGGGACGGCTCCCAGCCTCACCCCCTTGACTGCCTCCCCTTAAACTCCGACCCACGACTAGGGTAGAGGTGAGGAGTAGGGGAAGCAAGCAGGGAGAGGGGTTATGGAGGGAGGAAGGGAGTGACTGAGGGAGTGAGAGGTGATTGAGGATGAGGAGAAGGGAAAGAAGAGGGAAGGTGATGATGCCTGGTGTGGGCCGAGCCTCGGGGCTGTAGCCGGGCACGGGCTTTGGCCGCGGACTGGGCCCTGAGCACGGCTCCGAGCCCTGGGCTGGGGTTTGAGCTGGTGTAGGATCCGAGGGCTGCTGCTCCGGGCCCGTGGGGAGAGAGAGGAGCGGGACCTGGGGCAAGGACTAGGCCGCAGCCTCATCCTCTCCCTCCCATGGCTCCAGACCTGTCGACACGTGACACCTGTATGGTCGTGAATAGTCATCCAAAGAGTCGTACCTTTTCCTGGTCCCCGCTGGATCTTCAACGTGTTGAATATTTTTGGCGAACTGCTGCGACTATTACGGGTGCCGGCAGTCGCCAAAAAAATTGTGTAAATGGGACACCCTTTAGACTGTTGAGGAAGCCTTGTTTATGGGCTCACAGTCAGGTGGGCGCTGTAAAGCTCCACTTGGTTCCAGTTGGATTGTCTGGTCCCTGTATTGTCTTAGATAGACACAAAATACACGTGTAGAGTAACGCAACAGGACAGGCAGCATCTCTGGAGAGAAGGAATGGGTGACGTTTCTGGTCTCAAAGCTTCTTCAGGCAGATATCAGGTGAGTGGGAGGTACATAGGTAAGGAAGTGTATAGACAAGGAAATCTATAAGTGTATAGATAAGGATATCTCCCACTCCCCAACATCAGTCTGAAGAAGGATCTCGACAGGAAACATCACCCATTCCTTCGCTCCAGCGATGATGGCTGTCCTGCTGAGTTTCTCCAGCATTTTGTGTCCATCTTTGGTGTAAAGCAACATTTACAGTTCCTTCCTACACAAGCCATTTGGGCAGGCCGGTGGGGGTGAGTAGGAGGGGTTGGGGGAGACGTGTAAAATCACAAAGGATAGTGAGTGAGGAGAAGTCGTGAGTATGGACGACAAGGTCACTGTGTTGATGATGCAGGTTTAAAAGGGTGGCACAGTGTAGAGTTGCTGCCTTACAGCGCTTGCAGCATCAGAGACCAGGCTTCGACCCCGACTACAGGTGCTGTATTTACAGAGTTTGTATGTTCTCCTCGAGACCGCATGAGTTTTCTCCGAGATCTTTGGTTTCCTCCCACGCACCAAAGACGTACAGGTTTGTAGGTTAATTGGCTTGGTATACATGTAAATTGACCCTAGCCTGTGTGGGGTAGTGTTAATGTGCGGAGATCGCTGGTCGGCATGGACTTGGTGAGCGGAAGGGCCTAGTTTCCGCTCTGTATCTCTGAAATAAACTGAGCTAAACTGAGGTGCAGTGTTGTGGGAAGCTTTGCCAGTTGTCACGTGGCCTGTGGCTTGTGTTGTCTGAGATGTTATCTGCTGTTTGGGTACAGGCCTCGCATGTTGAGTGGAAGCAGTGTTTGCCCTGCAGCTGGTGCTGGCTGGCACCAGCCGGTTGAAAAACAAAAACGCGCAGATGCTGGAAGTCCGAAATGAAAACGGGAGACGCGTTGTCGGCTTTGCAGGTCTGACCCCATTAATGGGTCAGGTCACCGACCCTCCATTGAAAGAGACATAAAACAGAGAAACAGGCCCTTCAGCCCTACTCCTCGTCCATGCTGACAAACGAGCCTTCCCAGGCTGCCCACATTTGCCTGTGTTTGGCCCATATCCCTCTAAACCTTTCCAATCCGTATCCCTCACCAAACATCTTTTAAACACTGTAAATCACTTCCTCTGGCAGTTTGTTCCATGTCCCCTCCACTCTCTGTTGGAAAGGTTGCCCGAAAAATCATGCCACTGTCACCCTCGCCTCTGTGCCCTAGTTGTAGATTCCCCAACAATAGGTGCAGGAGTAGGCCATTCGGCCCTTCAAGCCAGCGCCGCCATTCAATGTGATCGTGTCTGATCATCCACAATCAGTACCCAGTTCTGCCTTCTCCCCATATTCCCTAACTCCTCTATCTTCAAGAGCCCTATCTAGCTCTCTCTTGAAAGTATCCAGAGAACTGGCTCCACCGCCCTCTGAGGCAGAGAATTCCACAGACTCACAACACTATGTGAAAAAGTGTTTCCTCATCTCCGTTCTAAATGGCTTACCCCTTATTCTTAAACTGTGGGCCCTGGTTCTGAACATCTGGAACATGTTTCCTGCCTCTAGTGTATCCAAACCCTTAATAATCTTATATGTTTCAATAAGATCCCCTCTCATACTTCTAAATTCCAGAGATTACAAGCCCAGCTGCTCCATTCTCTCAGCATATGACAGTCCCGCCATCCCGGGAATTAGCCTTGTGAACCTACGTTGAACTCCCTCAATAGCACGAATGTCCTTCCTCAAATTTAGAGATCAAAACTGCACACAATACTCAAGGTATGGCTCACTAGGGCCATGTACAACTGCAGAAGGACCTATTTGCTCGTATACTCAACTCCCCTTGATATGAAGGCCAGCATGCCATTCGCTTTCTTCACTGCCTGCTCTACCTACATACTTACTTTCAGTGACTGATGAACAAGGATCCCCAGGTCTCGTTGTACTTCCCCTTTTCCAAACTTGACACCATTTAGATGATAATCGTCCTTTCTGTTTTTGCTACCAAAGTGGATAACCTCTCATTCATCCACATTAAACTGTATCTGCCATGCATCTGCCACTCACCCAACCTGTCCAAGTCACCCTGCAGTCTCATAGCATCCTCCTCACAGTTCGCACTGCCACCCAGCATTGTGTCATCTGCAAATTAGTTAATGTTACTTGTAATCCCTTCATCTAAATCGTTAATATTTATTGTAAATAGCTGCGGTCCCAGCACCGAACCTTGCGGTACCCCACTAGTCACCGTCTGCCATTCTGAAAGGGACCCTTTAATCCCTATTCTTTGTGTCCTATCTCTCAACCAATTTTCTATCCATATCAGCACTCTAACCCCCAATACCATGTGCCCTGCCATGTGCAGGGTTGGTGTGTAGGATGATAGCAATGTGTCCCCCACCCCCTCCATCTCTGGGCCAGTGGGCAGGGTGCCAGTGCCCAGTGCAGGGCTGCCCCTCATACTGTGTTTCTCATTGTTCACAGTTAGTGCAGAAGACTGGCAGTGCCGTGCTCGGGCTGAGACTCGGGGTGGTGGTGCTACGGTGAGGATGTCCCACCGCAGTCCCTGTCTGGCCACCAACGGCTACTACCGGCACAACGACGACACCTCCAGCAGCAGCGGCGGCTCCAGCAAATCCAGCGCTCCCTCTTACATGGAGACTCCCGTCAGGTACATCTCTCTCTCTTGTCTCGTTCCCCTACCCCCTCCCTCTCGTTCTTTCCTCTCTAAGCTATGCTCCTTTGTAACAGTGTAGATGCAGCCTCCACCCTTGTACCTCACTCAGGGAGCTGTGTATCACAACTGCAACTCCCTCCCCCCCTCCCCCCTTCTTCAGAACCGCCTCTCAACTCCCAATCCCCCCCCCCCCCCACTCCCTACCTCCCATTCCCGCCTCCCCCCAACCCCAACTGAACCTTTCCCTACAGGAAAATGTTCTGGACAAAAACTCGAGGAAAGTTCCAACAGCCTCTTCTTTCCAGCTTGGAATCTCAGGTGGAGGATGATCGGATGTAGGGTATATCTTCCAAAAGGCCAAGGGCAGGGTTGCCGTGCCAATAAGTTGTTGATGAAGCCATTCGGTTGATGGGCTCATGAGGGATGTTGGAGGGAACGTGAACAGGGGCTGCCTGACTCACTGAGTTACTCAGGCACTTTGTGACTTTTTTTTATAAAGCTGCATCTGCAGTTCCTTGAGGAGGGAGAGAGAGAGAGAGAGTCATGATATTCCTTCCCCATGTGAAACAATCTTCTCCCCCTCCCCCCCCCCCCCCTCCTTTCCCAGCTCTGACAAGCGACTCTCTCCATCCCTCCCCCACCAAAGTCGCACCAGCTCCTCATTCTTACTTTGCAAATGGCTAACAATGGCCAGTTTCCTTTATCATCGTTACTTTTTTGCTTCTCTTTCGCAGTCCTGGTCTGCCTCCGTCCTAAATCGTTGCCCTTTATATTTTCAGGTTGCACAAGAAAAGGTCAAACAGCACGAGGCCGGGACCTGTGCCTGGTGTCAAACGTTCACCGTCCAACAGTTCAGTCAACAGTCTTGAGTAGCTACATCAGCAACATTAGCAACGTCAGCAACGCCTCCAAGTGCTCTCAGCACTCTCATCTTTCTCTGCACCTCAGCAGCAGCAGCGGCTGGCGGGAGCCCATCGGTACATGTCCAGGGAGGGCAGCGCGGGGGGTGGAAGCAGGGCACCGGCACATTTCTTTAGTCAGAGGCTGATGAATCAGTGAAATTCATTGCCACTGAAGGCTGTGGAGGCCAAGTCAGTGAATTTTTGTAAGACAGAGATAGACAGATTCTTCATGAGTACAGGGGTTACGGGGAGAAAGCAGGAGAATGGGGTCAGGAGGGAGAGATAGTTCTGTCATGATGGAATGTCAGAGTAAACTTGATAGGCTGAATGGCCTAGTTCTCCTCCTATCACTTATGACCTTTTGACGTCAGTGTTCTTAAAGCCTTAACCTTTCCCTCCAACAGACTGGTTCAGGGCTTCTCCTTGGTTTAAAGTACCACGATCACTGGTGCACGTCGGAGACTCGTGCTGCACTATCTCAGTTTGAGTTGGAAACGAGCCCTTTGGCCCAACTAGTCGGCACTGACCAGCGATCATCGCACAGCTGCTGTGAGACTTTGCCAATCCTGCCTGTGTGTTGGGAGGCGGGTGGACAGGAGAGGGGTGCACTGCTGCTGTGCTGTGGGGCCTGTGTGTGGTAACACACACGGTTCAGTTACTGTGGGAGCGCTGAGTCGGGGTCTGATGCCTCCTGGTGGCGGGAGGTGACCGGCACCTAGCTGCAGTTACTGAGAGGCCAGGGATTGTACCTTCCTTTATAGGAAGTAATTGCAGATGCTGGTTTACACTAAAGATAGACACAAAATGCTGGAGTAACTCAGCGGGACAGGCAGCATGAGGTCATAAGTGATTGGAGCAGAATTAGTCCAAGCGTCCCATTGAGTCTACTTCACCATTCAATCATGGCTGATCTATCACTTCTAACCCCATTCTCCTGCCTTCTCCCCATAACCCCTGACACCCGTACTAATCACAAATCTATCTATCTTGCATTAACAATATTCACTGACTAGGCCTCCACAGCCTTCTGTAGCAAAGAATGCCACAGATTCACCAACCTCTGACTAAAGACATTCTTCCTTATCTCCTTCCTAAAGGAGCGTTGTTTAATTTTGAGGCTATGCACTCTAGTCCTCGACTCTCCCACAAGTGGAACCATCCTCTCCACATCCACTCTATCCAAACCTTTCACTTTTTGGTAAGTTTCAATGAGGTCCCATTCATTCTTCTAAACTCTAGTGAATACAGGCTCAGTGCCGTTAAAAGCTTTTCTGGAGAGAAAGAATGGGTGAAGTTTCGATTGCGACCCTTCTTCAGACTTAGTCAGGGTAGAGGGTGATCTGGAAGAGTAAGGTGTGAAAACGAGAGATCAAAGGGGGCAAAGTTGAAGGAAAATGTAGAATAGATCATTGTTCCCAGGACCCAGGAATAGATCAGAGGCCCAGGACCGAGAGCAGTGGAGGAGGGTCAGGGCGGTGAGTATATAAATCGGGCGCGGGGGCTTGTTTTCACAGAGGCCCAGGACCGTCGGAGAGCAGTAGAGGAGGGTCAGGGCGGTGAGTATATAAATCGGGCGCGGGGCTTGTTTTCACAGAGGCCCAGGACCGTTGGAGAGCAGTAGAGGAGGGTCAGGGCTTTTACCAAAATCCGTAACGTTCCACACTCCATAGTGAGGGTTCTGGTGGAAGCCACTGATTGGTGGAAGCAGCTGATTGGGTGCAACATCAGGTTAGCATTTGTGCTTTCTGGTTAAAGGGGCAGTGCTTTAGTTAAGGTACAGTGGGTTAAAGGGGCAGTGGGCTAAAGGTACAGTGGGCTAAAGGTACAGTGCTTTTTGTTTATATAATAAAGGTGCAGTTTAAAGGTCACGAGGGAGCAGCTGTTGTGAGTCAGATACCTGCTGATTTCTCCCAGCAGTTTCTATTGTATTATACTGGTATCGGATCCAGGGTAAGGCGGGAGAATGACAGTCAGAGCAGTATACTGTTCTGGATGTCAGATGTGGGAGGTCATGGTGTCAGATGGCCCTCCAGACGTCCACATCTGCACCAGGTGCAGCGAAATGGGGCTCCTAAGGGACCGTATTAGGATCCTGGAGCAGCAGCTCGATGACCTCGCTCTGATCAGGGAGAGTGAGGAGGTCATAGAGGGGCGTTATAGGGAGGTGGTCAAAACCAAGGGAGAGAGACATGTGGGTCACGTTAAGGAAGGGCAAGGGGCAGAGGCAGGAACGAGTGAGTACTCCAATGTCGGTACACCTCGCAAATAAGTACTCCTGTTTGAGTACGGATGGGGGTGACAGCCTACCCGGGGGTAGTGACAGCGGACGGGCCTCCAGCACAGAGACCGGCCCTGTTGCTCCAAAAGCTAGGAAAAAAAAGAGGGCAATAGTAATTGGGGACTCTATTGTTAGGGGGTCGGATAGGCGATTCTGTGGACGCAGTCGGGAGACCAGGATGGTGGTCTGCCTCCCTGGTGCCAAGGTCTCGGACGTGTCTCAACGCATCCAAGATATCCTTAAATCAGAGGGAGAGGAGCCTGAGGTCGTGGTACATATAGGTACCAATGACATAGGAAAAAAAAGGGAAGAGGTCCTGAAGGGAGGATTTAGGGAGTTGGGAGGAGAGTTAAGAAAAAGGACCAAAAAGGTAACAATCTCAGGATTACTGCCTGTGCCACGCGACAATGAGAGTAGGAATGGAGCGAGGTGGAGGATAAATGCGTGGCTGAAAGACTGGTGCAGAGGGCAGGGATTCAAGTTCCTGGATCATTGGGACTTCTTTTGGGGAAGGTGGGACCTGTACAGAAAGGATGGGTTGCACTTGAACCCGAGGGGGACCAATATCCTAGCGGGGAAATTTGCAAAGGCAGCTGGGGAGACTTTAAACTAGAATGGTTGGGGCGAGGGACTCAAATAGCGAAAGGTAGTAGACAGAATGGGAGGCAGGAAGCAGAAATGGGAAGCACTCGGACACAAGAGGAGAAAGGAAAAAAGGAAATAAGCAGAGAATAAGAGACGGGGGTTTTCTTAAATGTGCATATTTTAATGCTAGGAGCATTGTAAGAAAGGTGGATGAGCTTAGAGTCTGGATAGACA
This sequence comes from Leucoraja ocellata, assembly GCA_036785375.1. Lineage (NCBI taxonomy): Eukaryota > Metazoa > Chordata > Chondrichthyes > Rajiformes > Rajidae > Leucoraja > Leucoraja ocellata. The sequence goes on along the minus strand of JAWMAR010001505.1, from coordinate 221,064 downwards.
CCTGGAAGTATGATGTTGTGGCGATCAGTGAAACGTGGTTGCAGGAGGGCTGTGATTGGAAACTAAATATTCCAGGATTTCGTTGCTTCAGGTGTGATAGAATTGGAGGGGCAAGAGGTGGAGGTGTTGCATTGCTAGTCAGGGAAGATATTACAGCAGTGCTTTGGCAGGATAGATTGGAGGGCTCATCTAGGGAGGCTAGTTGGGTGGAATTGAGAAGTGGGAAAGGTGTAGCAACACTTATAGGGGTGTATTATAGACCGCCAAACGGGGAACGAGAATTGGAAGAGCAAATATGTAAGGAGATAGCAGCGATTAGTAGTAAGCACAAGGTAGTGATTGTGGGAGATTTCAACTTTCCACACATAGACTGGGAAACACATTCTGTAAATGGGCTGGATGGGTTGGAGTTTGTAAAATGTGTGCAGGATAGTTTTTTGCAGCAATACATAGAGGTACCTACCAGAGGAGGGGCAGTGCTGGACCTACTGTTAGGAAATGAGACTGGACAGGTGGCGGAGGTATGCGTTGGGGAGCACTTAGAGTCCAGTGATCACAATACCATTAGTTTCAATATAAATATGGAGAGGGTCAGAACTGGACCTAGGGTTGAGATTTTTGATTGGAGAAAGGCTAACTTTGATGCGATGCGAGATGATTTAAAAGGAGTGAACTGGGACATTCTGTTTTATGGGAAAGATGTAGAAGAGAAATGGAGGACATTTAAAGGGGAAATTTTAAGAGTACAGAATCTTTATGTTCCTGTTCGGTTGAAAGGAAACAGTAAAAATTGGAAGGAGCCCTGGTTTTCAAGGGAAATTGGACATCTTGTTCGGAAAAAGAGGGAGATCTACAATAATTATAGGCAGCATGAAGTAAATGAGGTGCTTGAGGAGTATAAGGAATGTAAAAAGAATCTTAAGCAAGAAATTAGAAAAGCCAAAAGAAGATGTGAGGTTGCTTTGGCAAGTAAGGTGAAAGTCAATCCAAAGGGTTTCTACAGCTATATTAATAGCAAAAGGATAAGGAGGGATAAAATTGGTCCATTGGAGAGACAGAGTGGACAGCTATCTGCAGAGCCAAAAGAGATGGGGGAGATATTGAACATTTTTTTTTCTTCGGTATACACCAAGGAGAAGGATATTGAATTATGTGAGGTAAGGGAAACTAGTAGAGTAGCTATGGATACTATGAGGTTCAAAGTAAAAGAAGTACTGACACTTTTGAAAAATATAAAAGTGGATAAGTCTCCAGGTCCTGACAGGATATTCCCTAGGACATTGAGGGAAGTTAGTGTAGAAATAGCCGGGGCTATGACAGAAATATTTCAAATGTCATTAGAAACGGGAATAGTCCCCGAGGATTGGCGTACTGCGCATGTTGTTCCATTGTTTAAAAATGGTTCTAAGAGTAAACCTAGCAATTATAGACCTGTTAGTTTGACTTCAGTGGTGGGCAAATTAATGGAAAAGATACTTAGAGACAATATATATAAACATCTAGATAAACAGGGTCTGATTAGGAACAGTCAACATGGATTTGTGCCTGGAAGGTCATGTTTGACTAATCTTCTTGAATTTTTTGAAGAGGTTACTAGGGAAATTGACGAGGGTAAAGCAGTGGATGTTGTCTATATGGACTTTAGTAAGGCCTTTGACAAGGTTCCTCATGGAAGGTTGGTTAAGAAGGTTCAACTGTTGGGTATAAATGCAGGAATAGCAAGATGGATTCAACAGTGGCTGAATGGGAGAAGCCAGAGGGTAATGGTGGATGGCTGTTTATCGGGTTGGAGGCAGGTGACTAGTGGGGTGCCTCAGGGATCTGTGTTGGGTCCTTTGTTGTTTGTCATGTACATCAATGATCTGGATGAAGGTGTGGTAAATTGGATTAGTAAGTATGCAGATGATACCAAGATAGGGGTATTGTGGATAATGAAGAGGATTTCCAAAGTCTACAGAGTGATTTAGGCCATTTGGAAAAATGGGCTGAAAGATGGCAGATGGAGTTTAATGCTGATAAATGTGAGGTGCTACACCTTGGCAGGACAAATCAAAATAGGACGTACATGGTAAATGGTAGGGAATTGAAGAATACAGTTGAACAGAGGGATCTGGGTATAACCGTGCATAGTTCCTTGAAGGTGGAATCTCATATAGATAGGGTGGTAAAGAAAGCTTTTGGTATGCTAGCCTTTATAAATCAGAGCATTGAGTATAGAAGCTGGGATGTAATGTTAAAATTGTACAGGGCATTGGTGAGACCAAATCTGGAGTATGGTGTACAATTTTGGTCGCCAAATTATAGGAAGGATGTCAACAAAATAGAGAGAGTACAGAGGAGATTTACTAGAATGTTGCCTGGGTTTCAACAACTAAGTTACAGAGATAGGTTGAATAAGTTAGGTCTTTATTCTCTGGAGCGCAGAAGGTTAAGGGGGGACCTGATAGAGGTCTTTAAAATGATGAGAGGGATAGACAGAGTTGATGTGGACAAGCTTTTCCCTTTGAGAATAGGGAAGATTCAAACAAGAGGACATGACTTCAGAATTAAGGGACAGAGGTTTAGGGGTAATATGAGGGGGAACTTCTTTACGCAGAGAGTGGTGGCGGTGTGGAATGAGCTCCCAGTGGAAGTGGTGGAGGCAGGTTCATTGGTATCATTTAAAAATAAATTGGATAGGCATATGGATGAGAAGGGAATGGAGGGTTATGGTACGAGTGCAGGCAGGTGGGACTAAGGGGAAGAAAATTTGTTCGGCATGGACTTGTACGGCCGAGATGGCCTGTTTCCGTGCTGTAATTGTTATATGTTATATGTTATATGTTAGCTAGGGGAAGGTGACAACGAAGCATACAAAGATAAAATATAATCAGGAGGACAGTTAAACTGGCCGGAGAGCTAGGATGGTGGAGGGATGGAGAGGGAGGGAAAACAAGGGTTACTTGAAGTTAGAGAGGTCAACATCATATGGTTGGGTTGTAAGATGTCCAAGCGAAATATGAGGTGCTGTAATATTTTCCTGTGATTACTTGCCTCGGTAACCTGTATCTGGCATCCAGCAGTCACAGGGCCGTCCAGCTTTGAGGACAGCTACGAAGAGAAATTCAACAGAGCATACGGCAGGATGGGGAGACTGACTGCGTCTTCCACTTCTTCCAACATCTACTTGTCGTCCACATCTGGCTACACCTCCCAGGATGAGCTGCAGGGTAAGTGGAACGTTCATCATCTCACCCCCCACGTCCCTCATCCTGAACAGCTAACATGCGGCACGTTGCACTAGCGGCACAGAGGACACACTGGCTGGGTCTGGAAAAGAGGCTTTAGGGAATTCATATGGAAGAGGGGCAGCTGAGCGGGCACCTACTGTGGTGGGTGGATGAGTGGGTGGGAGGTGTTACTAGGGTGGGGACAGGGTGGATGGGAGATGTTACTGGGGTGGGGACAGGGTGGATGGGAGATGTTACTAGGGTGGGGACAGGGTGGGTGGGAGATGTTACTAGGGTGAGGACAGGGTGGGTGGGAGATGTTACTAGGGTGGGGACAGGGTGGGTGGGAGATGTTACTAGGGTGGGGACAGGGTGGGTAGGAGATGTTACTGGGGTGGGGACAGGGTGGGTGGGAGATGTTACTAGGGTGGGGACAGGGTGGGTGGGAGATGTTACTGGGGTGGGGCAGATAGATGGGGGCAGTTACAAGGCATGGACAAGGTGGGTTGGTGAGTGGAGGATGTAACCAGGGTAGGGACAAGGTGTGGTGGGTGGTAGTTGTTGGTCGGGCACGGGGTGAATTGGGGATGTTGCTAAGGTGTGGACAGGGGGGTGAGTGGAGGGGGGGTGGGGTATGCGTGGAGGATGTTGGATGGGTGTGGGGTGGGGGTGGTGAGTGGATGATGTTGGTGGTGGATGGGAGGGTGAGTGGAGGGTGTGGGGGGGTGCGGGGGTGTGTGGAGGATGTTGGGTGGGGGTGGGGGTGGGGGGGAGTGGAGGATGTTGGGGGTGGGGGTGAACACCCCATTGCTGGGGCAGGGTGAGGTTGAGTGGACTATTACAAGGTGTCGGGACATGGGGTTGGTCTATGTGATGTTACTGGGAAGGGGGTGAGGGACATGTAAGCGGACTGACGGTGAGGCGGGTAAATTGAGTGGGTGGGGTGTGAGGGTCCGTTACTGGGGCAGGTGAGGGGCTGTTAGTGAGGTGGGCTGTGGGTGGGTGAGTGGGCTGTGGACTGACACTGGGCAGGAGCTGAACGTGTTGTACAGGATTGTAGATTTCCCAAATGCTGAGTTACATCAGGGGGACTGAGCTGTTATTTGGGGCAGCTAATCACACACATCCACACCCACATATGTACACACAAAAAAACTAAAACATAAAATAGGGTGCTGCCATTTGACGACACAAACTCCCCCTACATAGCGCCTGTTCACCAAGGTGTGGAAAGTGACGCAGCTTCTGCTAAAGAGCATCGTTCCATTGCAATCTCCACCTTGTATCAGCAGCAACACCCCGTGTATCCGTCCACTTTAAATCATTAATGTATCCACTTCCTGCAGCGTTTTGGAGAGAATATTCTGCATCCTGTCAGTATTGAATCTGTGACCTTTGTTTATTGATCCCTCAATAGCAAAACCTTTCTCGTGTAGAACCCTGCTACAATCTTCAACGTTTGATAGGTCATCTCTTTTACCTTCCCTGTTTTGAGAGGACTCCTAACTTTTCCAAATTACTCTTTACTGTAATTCTAGACTGTCTAAATCAATTCTTCGACTTGAAGTCTGAAGAAGGGTCTCGACCCCAAATGTCACCCATCCATTTTCAGACAGAAATGCTGCCTGACCCGCTGACTTACTCCAGAACTTTGTGTCTATCTTATGGTTTTTGCTATCCTTCCTTTAGTTTAGTTTGGAGATACAGCGTGGAAACAGGCCCTTCGGCCCACCGAGTCGGCACCAATCAGCGATCCCCACACATTAACAATTGAGTCGTGGGCCAATCAGTTGCATGGTGCTTTTATGAACAGCAGCACAAACATTGGGCCACATGGCCCTTTGAACATTGTAAACCTTGAGAGAGAAATTTGCGTTGTTGACATCTTACTCTTCTTTCCCACCCCCCAGGTTTGGCTTACCTTGAATTGTTCTCTCCCTTTGCCAAGCTGTGGGGCTGGATCTCGCTGCTGTCTCCAGGTACCTGCATTACTAATCTTCCCTCTTCTGTGGTCCATGGCCCCAAAACTCTGCTCCAGTCAACCAGTGCCCTGCTATACTGGACCCAGTGGGGAGGTACAGCCCGCTGCTCTCTCCTTAAACTCCCAGGGTTTGCACAAGGCCTGGTCCCCAGTGCTGTGTTGTTGGTGCAGCCTAGGACCACAGTCAGTGCGGGAGGAAGCCGCCTTCCAGCTTGGTACTCCAGTGTGTTCCCTCAGCCTGACCGGGTCACTCACTGAGATGAGTGGTGAGTTGCCCAGAGGACCATAGAGTCAAGAGACGACTGACAGTCAATGCTCGGTTACTCGATCCCGACTGAAGTCATGTTGTAACACCTAAGGGTTTGTGTTCCAGGGTCACTGGGGCGGTGAAAGAATAGGATCTCCTTTAGATTTCCCCAGCTGTGTGGCACCGGGGATGCTTTTGAAATGTAGTGTGAGGTGGTGGCTTGTGGCCAAGCTCGCACACAGCATTGTGGTGATGAGCAGATGCCCATGTTCAATAAATCTAGATTTCTCTAACTTCAAGTAACCCTCTCTCTCCGTCCATCCCCCTCCTTAGTCGTTGTACTAGTTTCACTGTCGTCCTGGTGAGTTTCATTGTGTGTATCATTCGTTAACACCGAGCCCACAGCCAACCAACAATGGACCCTTTCCTTCATCATCGTAACTTTTATGCATATCGTTCATTCATTTGTCCTATATCTCTCTACATCACCGTCTATATCACTTGTTTCACTTTCCCCTGACTCTCAGTATAAAGAAGGGTCTCGACCCGAAACGTGGATGAACTTAGAGCCTGGATTGACACCTGGAAGTATGATGTTGTGGCGATCAGTGAAACATGGTTGCAGGAGGGCTGTGATTGGAAACTAAATATTCCAGGATTTCGTTGCTTCAGGTGTGATAGAATTGGAGGGGCAAGAGGTGGAGGTGTTGCATTGCTTTTCAGGGAAGATATTACAGCAGTGCTTTGGCAGGATAGATTAGAGGGCTCGTCTAGGGATGCTATTTGGGTGGAACTGAGAAATGGGAAAGGGGTATCAACACTTATAGGGGTGTATTATAGACCGCCAAATGGGGAGCGAGAATTGGAAGAGCAAATATGTAAGGAGATTGCAGATATTAGTAGTAAGCACAAGGTAGTGATTGTGGGAGATTTCAATTTTCCACACATAGACTGGGAAACACATTCTGTAAATGGGCTGGATGGGTTGGAGTTTGTAAAATGTGTGCAGGATAGTTTTTTGCAGCAATACATAGAAGTACCTACTAGAGAAGGGGCAGAGCTGCACCTCCTGTTAGGAAATGAGACGGGACAGGTGGCAGAGGTATGCGTTCGGGAACAGTTCGGGACCAGTGATCACAATACCATTAGTTTCAATATAATTATGGAGAGGGTCAGAACTGGACCTAGGGTTGAGATTTTTGATTGGAGAAAGGCTAACTTTGAGGAGATGCAAACGGATTTAAATGGAGTAAATTGGGACAGTTTGTTTTATGGGAAAGATGTGGAAGAGAAATGGAGTACATTTAAAGGTGACATTTTAAGAGTACAGAATCTTTATGTCCCTGTTCGGTTGAAAGGAAATAGTAAAAATTGGAAAGAGCCATGGTTTTCAAGGGAAATTGGATACTTGGTTCGGAAAAGGAGAGAGATCTACAATAATTATAGGCAGCATGGAGTAAATGAGGTGCCTGAGGTGTATAAAGAATGTAAAAAGAATCGTAAGAAATAAATTAGAAAAGCTAAAAGAAGATATGAGGTAGCTTTGGCAAGTAAGGTGAAAGTAAATCCAAAGGGTTTCTACAGCTATATTAATATCAAATAGATAACGAGGGATAAAATTGGTCCATTAGAAAGTCAGAGTGGACCGCTATCTGCAGAGCCAAAAGAGGTGGGGGAGATATTGAACAATTTATTTTCTTCGGTATTCATCAAGGAGAAGGATATTGAATTATGTGAGGTAATGGAAACAAGTAGAGTAGCTATGGAAACTATGAGATTCAAAGAGATACTGACACTTTTGAGAAATATAAAAGTGGAAAAGTCTCCAGGTCCAGACAGGATATTCCCTAGGACATTGAGGGAAGTTAGTGTAGAAATAGCAGGGGCTATGACAGAAATATTTCAAATGTCATTAGAAACAGGAATAGTATCGGAGGATTGGTGTACTGCGCATGTTGTTCCATTGTTTAAAAAGGAATCTAAGAGTAAACCTAGCAATTATAGACCTGTTAGTTTGACGTCAGTGGTGGGCAAATTAATGGAAAGGATACTTATAGATAATATATATATAAGCATCTGGATAAACAGGGTCTGATTAGGAACAGTCAACATGGATTTGTGCCTGGAAGGTCATGTTTGACTAATCTTCTTGAATTTTTTGAAAAGGTTACTCGGGAAATTGATGAGGGTAAAGCAGTGGATGTTGTATATATGGACTTCAGTAAGGCCTTTGACAAGGTTCCTCATGGGAGGTTGGTTAAGAAGGTCCAATGGTTGGGTATTAATGGTGGAGTAGCATGATGGATTCAACAGTAGCTGAATGGGAGATGCCAGAGAGTAACGGTGGATGGTTGTTTGTCAGGTTGGAGGCCAGTGACTAGTGGGGTGCCACAAGGATTTGTGTTGAGTCCACTGTTGTTTGTCAAGTACATCAATGATCTGGATGATGGTGTGGTAAATTGTATTAGTAAGTATGCAGATGATACTAAGGTAGGTGGGGTTGTGGATAATGAAGTAGATATTCAAAGTCTACAGAGAGATTTATGCCAGTTGGAAGAGTGGGCTGAAAGATGGCAGATGGAGTTTAATGCTGACAAGTGTGAGGTGCTACATCTTGGCAGGACAAATCAAAATAGGACTTACATGGTAAATGGTAGGGAATTGAAGAATGCAGGTGAACAGAGGGATCTGGGAATAACTGTGCACAGTTCCCTGAAAGTAGAATCTCATGTAGATAGGGTGGTAAAGAAAGCTTTTTGTGTGCTGGCCTTTATAAATCAGAGCATTGAGTATAGAAGTTGGGATGTAATGTTAAAATTGTACAAGGCATTGGTGAGGCCAATTATGGAGTATGGTGTACAATTTCGGTCGCCTAATTATAGGAAGGATGTCAACAAAATAGAGAGAGTACAGAGGAGATTTACTAGAATATTGCCTGGGTTTCAGCAACTAAGTTACAGAGAAAGGTTGAACAAGTTAGGGCTTTATTCTTTGGAGCGCAGAAGGTTAAGGGGGGACTTGATAGAGGTCTTTAAAATGATGAGAGGGATAGACAGAGTTGACGTGGATAAGCTTTTCCCACTGAGAGTAGGGTAGATTCAAACAAGGGGAGATGACTTGAGAATGAAGGGACTGAAGTTTTGGGGTAACATGAGGGGGAACCTCTTTACTCAGAGAGAGGTGGCTGTCCGGAATGACCTTCCAGTGAAGGTGGTGGAGACAGGTTCGTTTTTATCATTTAAAAATAAATTGGATAGTTATATGGACGGGAAAGGAATGGAGGGTTATGGTCTGAGCGCAGGTATATGGGACTAGGGGAGAATACATGTTCGGCACGGACTAGAAGGGTCGAGATGGCCTGTTTCCGTGCTGTAATTGTTATATCGTCACCTATTCCTTTTCTCCAGGGATGCTGCCTGTCCTGCTGAATTACTCCAGCTTTTTGTGTCTATCTTTCCCATGTTGGTTATGGGAAAAGATTGACTGGGACAGAGGGGGCTGCTATCATATAATAACCATATAACAATTACAGCACGGAAACAGGCCATCTCGACCCTTCTAGTCCGTGCCGAACACGTATTCTCCCCTAGTCCCATATCCCCTAAATCCGCTATTTTTAAGAGCCCTCTCTAGCTCTCTCTTGAAAGTATCCAGAGAACCGGCCTCCACCGCCATCTGACGCAGAGAATTCCACAGACTCACAGCTCTGTGAGAAAAAGTGTTTCCTCGTCCTCGTTCTAAATGGCTTACTCATTATTCTTAAACTGTGGCCCCTGGTTCTGGACTCCCCCAACATCGGGAACATGTTTCCTGCCTCTAGCGTGTCCAAACCCTTACCAGTCCTATATGTTTCAATGAGATACCCTCTCATCCTTCTAAACTCCAGAGTGTGGAATCTCAGCCGCTCCATTCTTTCAGCATATTACAGTCCCACCATCCCAGGAATTAACCGGGAGAACCTACACTGTACTCCCTCAACAGCAAGAATGTCCTTCCACAAATTAGGGGACCAAAACTGCACACGATACTCCAGGTGTTATTTCACTAGGAACTCTGAGTTACAGCAGCTTTTGTATCCATCTCGCTTGAGACAGGGTTGGGTTCAATAGCCTGCTGACGTGTTTGTTTCCCCTCCAGGTGTGTCCCTCACGTGAAGAAGTGGATGCTGCTGGTGTTGCTGGCATTACTGGGTAAGGATCTGCTCCATTTCACATCTCACTTCATCGATCATTGATGTCTGCAGGATAATATGAAGAGAAAATCTTCAGTGAGGGTTCGAGCAGTTGAGGCAAAACATGAGGAGAAACAGTCAAGTTGAGAGTAAAGGATTAAAGGTGGAGGGAAGGATTGGGGGTGGCCCCTGGGCTGTATTTAGCCATCTGTTTGACAGAACAACACTGGTGAATTTTTAGTGTCAACTGAGTATCCCGAGCCCAAGGTTCTTATTGGAATTAGAGAGTAACCTCCGACACCCGTACTAATCAAGAATCTTATCAATCTCCACCTTAAACATACCCGTAGTCTTGGCCTCCTCAGCCGTCTGTGGCAATGAATTTCACAGATTCATCACTCCCTAACTAAAGAAATTCCACCTCGTCTCTTTTCTAAAGGTACGTGGTTTTGTTCTGGGGCTACAGCCTGTGGTCCAAACTCTCCCACTAGTGGAAACATCCTCTCCACATCCACTCTATCCAGACCTTTCATTATTCAGCAAGTTTCAACAAAGTCCCTCCTCACCCTATAGCGAGTACAGGCGCAGTGTCTACAAATGCTCATCACACGTCAACCCACTGAAACCTGGGATCATTCTCGTAAACCTCCTCTGGACCCTCTCCAATGCCACCATTTCCTTCTTCAGATGTGGAGGCTAAAACCGCTCACAATTCTCCAAATGTGTTCTGGCCAGTGCCTTATAAAGCCTCAGCGTTACATCCCTGTCTTTATATTCTACTAGACCAAGTGCAGACCTGTTGGGTCTGTTCCCCCAACGTGCGGTTGTGGGGGGGATGCGGCATGCAGCGTCACACACACTAACTATCCCCCCCCCCCCTGCACTCACGCTAATTACCCCCCCCCCCCCTTGATATAATATTAATATTATTAATTTGCTCCTTTTACTCCATAACCACCGTATCTACTGACGCATAGGCCCCAACTTGCAGTCACATCTAGAGGGGGGGAGGGGGGGAGGGGGGGATGAGAGTGAGGGCAGATAGAGAAGGGGCAGAGACAGAGAGAGAGACAGAAACACAGAAAGAGGGAGAGTAGGGTGGGGAGGAGGAGAAGAGGAAGGGTGGGTGATGGGGGGGAGTAGAGAGAGAGGGGGAGAGTGAGGGGGAGAGAGAGGGGGTGCTGAGAGGGGGGTGAGGGGGAGAGGTGGGGAGCGGGGAGGGAGGGGGGAGGGTGGAGAGAAGAGGGTAGAGGGTGTGGAGGGGAGGTTGGTTTAGGGGAAGGAGGGTGGGGGAGGGGATGGAGGGGGGAGATGGAGGGGAGGAGGGGAGAAAGAGAGAGGGGGAGAGCTTCCTGTTGCTTTAATAGGAAAATGAATGAGACTGCTGCAGAGGTCCCAGGTTTAAGGGCTCATGAACCTGCCAAATTAAAGGGTCAGGACAGATCCTCTGGGCTCCCCTGTTTACTGAACCCCTTTGACTGCCAGTGTGCAGAGCGGGGGTCACGGCCATAGTGGGACGGGGGCAGTGCCAGGCTAGGGGACAGACCTGTAAGAGTCTTATTTCTGATGTAAATGTCACATCCTGACCAAGAATTGAATATAACCATATAACCATATAACAATTACAGCACGGAAACAGGCCATCTCGGCGTTGAGGTTTAGCGACTGGTGTTGGGGTTTAGCTACTGGCGTTGGGGTTCAGCTACTGGCGTTGGGGTTTATCTGCTGGCGTTGGGGTTTAGCTACTGGCATTGGGGTTTAGCTACTGGTGTTGGGGTTTAGCTGCTGGCGGGGTTTAGCGGCTGGCGTTGTGGTTTAGCGGCAGGCGTTGGGGTTTAGCGGCTGGCGTTGGGGTTTATCTGCTGGCGGTGGTGTTTAGCTACTGGCGTTGGGGTTTATCTGCTGGCGGTGGTGTTTAGCTACTGGCGTTGGTGTTTAGCTACTGGCGTTGGGATTCAGCTACTGGCGTTGGGGTTTATCGGCTGGCGTTGTAGTTTAGCGGCTGGCGTTGGGGTTTAGCTACTGGCGTTAGGGTTTAGAGTGGTGGAGGTTTAGAGGCTGGCGTTGTGCTTTAGCTACTGGCGGGGTTTAGCGGCCGGCATTGGGGTTTATCTACTGGCGTTGGGGTTTAGCTACTGCCGTTGGGGTTTAGCTACTGCCGTTGGGGTTTATCTACTGACGTTGGGGTTTAGCGGCTAGCGTTGGGGTTTAGCGGCTAGCGTTGAGGTTTAGCTACTTGCATTGGGGTTTAGCGCTTGGCATTCGGTTTAGCTACTGGCGTTGGGATTTAGCTACTGGCGTTGGGTATAGCAACTGGCGTTGGGGTTCAGCTACTGGCGTTGGGGTTTAGCTACTGGCGTTGGGGTTTAACTACTGGCGTTGGTGTTTAGCGGCTGGCATTGGGGTTTAGCTACTGGCGTTGAGGTGTAGCTACAGGCGTTGGTGTTTAGCTACTGGCGTTGGTGTTTAGCTACTGGCGTTGGGATTTAGCTACTGGCGCTTTGGTTTAGTGACTGCCGTTGGGGTTTAGCGGCTAGCGTTGGGGTTTAGCGGCTGGCATTGGGGTTTAGTGACTGGCATTGGTGTTTAGCTACTGGCGGGGTTTAGCGACTGGATTTGGTGTTTAGCTCCTGGCGTTGGGGTTTAGCTACTAGCGTTGGTGTTTTGCTACTGGCGTTGGGGTTTAGCTACTGCCATTGGGGTTTATCTACTGACGTTGGGGTTTAGCGGCTGGCGTTGAGGTTTAGCTACTTGCATTGGGGTTTAGCGCTTGGCATTCGATTTAGCTACTGGCGTTGGGATTTAGCTACTGGCGTTGGGGTTTAGCTACTGGCGTTGGGGTTTAGCTACTGGTGTTGGGGTTTAGCGGTCGGCGTTGGGGTTTAGCGGCTGGTGTTGGGGTTTAGCTACTGGCGTTGGTTTTAGCAACTGGCGTTGGGGTTCAGCTTCTGGCGAGGTTTAGCTACTGGCGTTGGGGTGTAGCTGCTGGCGTTGAGGTTTAGCTACTGGCGTTGGTGTTTAGCTACTGGCGTTGGCGTGTAGCTACTGGCGTTGGGGTGTAGCTACTGGCATCGGGGTTTAGCTACTGTCGTCGGTGTTTAGCTACTGGCGTTGGGGTTTAGTTACTGGCGTTGAGGTTTAGCGACTGGCGTTGGGGTTTAGCTACTGGCATTGGGGTTGAGCTACTGACGTTGGGGTTTAGCTACTGGTGTTGTGCTTTAACAGCTGGCGTTGGGAATTAGCTACTGGCATTGGGGTTTAGCTACTGACGTTGGGGTTTAGTTACTGGCGTTGGGGTTTAGCGGCTGGCGTTGAGGTTTAGCACGTGGCGTTGGGGTTTAGCGGCTGGCGTATGGGTTTAGCGGCTGGCGTTGGGGTTTATCGGTTGGCGTTGGAGTTTAGCTACTAGTGTTGAGGTTTAACGGGTGGCGTTGGGGTTCAGCGGCGCGTTGGGGTTTATCGGCTGGCGTTGGGGTTTAGCGACGCGTTGGGGTTTAACGGTTGGCGTTGGGGTTTATCGGCTAGCATTGGGGTTTAGAGGTTGGCGTTGGGCTTTAGCTACTGGCGTTGGGGTTTAGTTACTGGTGTTGGAGTTTAGCGGCTGGCGTTGGGGTTTAGCGGCTGGCATTGGGGTTTAGAGGTTGGCGTTGGGCTTTAGCTACTGACGTTGTGGTTGAGTTACTGGCGTTGGGGTTTAGCGGCTGGCGTTGGGGTTTAGCGGATGGCATTGGGGTTTAGAGGTTGGCGTTGGGCTTTAGCTACTGACGTTGGGGTTTATTTACTGGCGTTGGGGTTTAGCGGCTGGCATTGGGGTTTAGCGGCTGGCGTTGGGGATTATCGGCTGGCGTTGTAATTTAGCGGCTGGCGTTGGGGTTTAGCTACTGGCGTTGGGGTTTAGAGTGGTGGAGGGTTAGAGGCTGGCGTTGTGCTTTAGCTACTGGCGGGGTTTTGCGGCCGGCATTGGGGTTTATCTACTGCCGTTGGGGTTTAGCTACTGCCGTTGGGGTTTATCTACTGACGTTGGGGTTTAGCGGCTGGCGTTGAGGTTTAGCAACTTGCATTGGGGTTTAGCGCTTGGCATTCGGTTTAGCTACTGGCGTTGGGATTTAGCTACTGGCGTTGGGGTTTAGCTACTGGCGTTGGGGTTTAGCTACTGGTGTTGGGGTTTAGCGGTCGGCGTTGGGGTTTAGCGGCTGGTGTTGGGGTTTAGCTAGTGTTGAGGTTTAACGGCTGGCGTTCGGATTTAGAGGTTGGCGTTGGGCTTTAGCTACTGGCGTTGGGGTTTAGTTACTGGCGTTGGGGTTTAGCGGCTGGCGTTGGGATTTAGCGGCTGGCATTGGGGTTTAGAGGTTGGCGTTGGGGTTTAGCTACTGGCGTTGGGGTTTAGCGGCTGGCATTGGGGTTTAGCTACTGGCGTTGAGGTGTAGCTACAGGCGTTGGGGTTTAGCTACGCGTTGGTGTTTAGCTACTGGCGTTGGTGTTTAGCTACTGGCGTTGGGATTTAGCTACTGGCGCTTTGGTTTAGTGACTGCCGTTGGGGTTTAGCGGCTAGCGTTGGGGTTTAGCGGCTGGCATTGGGGTTTAGTGACTGGCATTGGTGTTTAGCTACTGGCGGGGTTTAGCGACTGGCTTTGGTGTTTAGCTCCTGGCGTTGGGGTTTAGCTACTAGCGTTGGTGTTTTGCTACTGGCGTTGGGGTTTAGCTACTGCCGTTGGGGTTTATCTACTGGCGTTGGGGTTTAGCGGCTGGCGTTGAGGTTTAGCTACTGGCGTTGGGATTTAGCTACTGGCGTTGGGATTTAGCTACTGGCGGGGTTTAGCTACTGGCGTTGGGGTTTAGCTACTGGTGTTGGGGTTTAGCGGTCGGCGTTGGGGTTTAGCGGCTGGTGTTGGGGTTTAGCTACTGGCGTTGGGTTTAGCAACTGGCGTTGGGGTTCAGCTACTGGCGAGGTTTAGCTACTGGCGTTGGGGTGTAGCTGCTGGCGTTGGGGTTTAACTACTGGCGGGGTTTAGCTACTGGCGTTGGCGTGTAGCTACTGGCGTTGGGGTGTAGCTACTGGCGTCGGGGTGTTGCTACTGGCGTCGGGGTTTAGCTACTGGCGTTGGGGTTTAGTTACTGGCGAGGTTTAGCGGCTGGCGTTGTGGTTTAGCTACTGGCATTGGGGTTGAGCTACTGACGTTGGGGTTTAGCTACTGGTGATGTGCCTTAACAGCTGGCGTTGGGAATTAGCTACTGGCATTGGGGTTTAGCTACTGACGTTGGGGTTTAGTTACTGGCGTTGGGGTTTAGCGGCTGGCGTTGAGGGTTAGCAGGTGGCGTTGGGGTTTAGCGGCTGGCGTATGGGTTTAGCGGCTGGCGTTGGGGTTTATCGGTTGGCGTTGGAGTTTAGCTACTAATGTTGGGGTTTAACGGCTGGCGTTGGGGTTTAGCGACTGGCGTTGGGGTTTAACGGTTGGCGTTGGGGTTTATCGGCTGGCGTTGGGGTTTAGCTACTAGCGTTGGGGGTTAACGGCTGTCGTTGGGGTTTAGCGGCTGGCATTGGGGTTTAGAGGTTGGCGTTGGGCTTTAGCTACTGGCGTTGGGGTTTAGTTACTGGCGTTGGAGTTTAGCGGCTGGCGTTGGGGTTTAGCGGCTGGCATTGGGGTTTAGAGGTTGGCGTTGGGCTTTAGCTACTGGCGTTGGGGTTTAGTTACTGGCGTTGGAGTTTAGCGGCTGGCGTTGGGGTTTAGCGGCTGGCATTGGGGTTTAGAGGTTGGCGTTGGGCTTTAGCTACTGACGTTGGGGTTTAGTTACTGGCGTTGGGGTTTAGCGGCTGGCGTTGGGGTTTAGCGGCTGGCATTGGGGTTTAGAGGTTGGCGTTGGGCTTTAGCTACTGACGTTGGGGTTTATTTACTGGCGTTGGGGTTTAGCGGCTGGCGTTGGGGTTTAGCGGCTGGCGTTGGGGATTATCGGCTGGCGTTGTAATTTAGCGGCTGGCGGGGTTTAGCTACTGGCGTTGGGGTTTAGAGTGGTGGAGGGTTAGAGGCTGGCGTTGTGCTTTAGCTACTGGCGGGGTTTAGCGGCCGGCATTGGGGTTTATCTACTGCCGTTGGGGTTTAGCTACTGCCGTTGGGGTTTATCTACTGACGTTGGGGTTTAGCGGCTGGCGTTGAGGTTTAGCTACTTGCATTGGGGTTTAGCGCTTGGCATTCGGTTTAGCTACTGGCGTTGGGATTTAGCTACTGGCGTTGGGGTTTAGCTACTGGCGTTGGGGTTTAGCTACTGGTGTTGGGGTTTAGCGGTCGGCGTTGGGGTTTAGCGGCTGGTGTTGGTGCTTAGCTACTAGTGTTGAGGTTTAACGGCTGGCGTTCGGATTTAGAGGTTGGCGTTGGGCTTTAGCTACTGGCGTTGGGGTTTAGCGGCTGGCGTTGGGGTTTAGCGGCTGGCGTTGGGGATTATCGGCTGGCGTTGTAATTTAGCGGCTGGCGGGGTTTAGCTACTGGCGTTGGGGTTTAGAGTGGTGGAGGGTTAGAGGCTGGCGTTGTGCTTTAGCTACTGGCGGGGTTTAGCGGCCGGCATTGGGGTTTATCTACTGCCGTTGGGGTTTAGCTACTGCCGTTGGGGTTTATCTACTGACGTTGGGGTTTAGCGGCTGGCGTTGAGGTTTAGCTACTTACATTGGGGTTTAGCGCTTGGCATTCGGTTTAGCTACTTGCGTTGTGATTTAGCTACTGGCGTTGGGGTTTAGCTACTGGCGTTGGGGTTTAGCTACTGGTGTTGGGGTTTAGCGGTCGGCGTTGGGGTTTAGCGGCTGGTGTTGAGGTTTAGCTACTGGCGTTGGGTTTAGCAACTGGCGTTGGGGTTCAGCTACTGGCGAGGTTTAACAACTGACGTTGGTGTTTAACTACTGGCGGGGTTTAGCTACTGGCGTTGGGGTGTAGCTGCTGGCGTAGGGGTTTACCTACTGGCATTGGGGTTTAGCTACTGGCGTTGGCGTGTAGCTACTGGCGTTGGGGTGTAGCTACTGGCGTCGGGGTTTAGCTACTGGCGTCGGGGTTTAGCTACTGGCGTTGGGGTTTAGTTACTGGCGTTGAGGTTTAGCGGCTGGCGTTGGGGTTTAGCTACTGGCATTGGGGTTGAGCTACTGTCGTTGGGGTTTAGCTATTGGTGTTGTGCTTTAACAGCTGGTGTTGGGAATTAGCTACTGGCATTGGGGCTTAGCTACTGACGTTGGGGTTTAGCGGCTGGCGTAGGGGTTTAGCGGCTGGCGTAGGGGTTTAGCGGGTGGCGTAGGGGTTCAGCGGCTGGCGTTGGGGTTTAGCGGCTGACGTTGGGGTTTATCAGTTGGCGTTGGAGTTTAGCTACTAGTGTTGAGGTTTAACAGCTGGCGTTGGGGTTTAGCGGCTAGCGTTGGGGTTTATCGGCTGGCGTTGGGGTTTAGCTACTAGTGTTGGGGTTTAACGGCTGGCGTTGGGGTTTAGCGGCTGGCGTTGGGGTTTAACGGTTGGCGTTGGGATTTATCGGCTGGCGTTGGGGTTTAGCTACTAGCGTTGGGGTTTAACGGCTGGCGTTGGGGTTTAGCGGCTGGCATTGGGGTTTAGAGGTTGGCGTTGGGCTTTAGCTACTGGCGTGGGGTTTTAGTTACTGCCGTTGGGGTTTAGCGGCTGGCGTTGGGGTTTAGCGGCTTGCATTGGGATTTGGAGGTTGGCGTTGGGCTTTAGCTACTGACGTTGGGGTTTATTTACTGCGTTGGGGTTTAGCGGCTGGCGTTGGGGTTTAGCGGCTGGCGTTGGGGTTTATCGGCTGGCGTTGTAATTTAGCGGCTGGCGTTGGGGTTTAGCTACTGGCGTTGGGGTTTAGCTACTGGTGTTGGTGTTTAGCGGTCGGCGTTGGGGTTTAGCGGCTGGTGTTGGGGTTTAGCTACTGGCGTTGGGTTTAGCAACTGGCGTTGGGGTTCAGCTAGTGGCGAGGTTTAACAACTGGCGTTGGGGTTTAACTACTGGCGTTGGGGTGTAGCTGCTGGCGTTGGGGTTTAGCTACTGCCGTTGGGGTGTAGCTGCTGGCGTTGGGGTTTAGCGGCTGGCGTTGGGGTTTATCGGCTGACGTTGTAGTTTAGCGGCTGGCGTTGGGGTTAACTACTGGCGTTGGGGTTTAGAGTTGTGGGGGTTTAGAGGCTGGCATTGTGCTTTAGCTACTGGCGCGGTTTAGCGGCCGGCATTGGGGTTTATCTACTGGCGTTGGGGTTTAGCTACTGCCGTTGGGGTTTAGCGGCTGGTGTTGGGGTTTAGCTACTAGTGTTGAGGTTTAACGGCTGGCGTTCGGATTTAGAGGTTGGCGTTGGGCTTTAGCTACTGGCGTTGGGGTTTAGCGGCTGGCGTTGCGGTTTAGCGGCTGGCATTGGGGTTTAGAGGTGGGCGTTGGGGTTTAGCTACTGGCGTTGGGGTTTAGTTACTGGCGTTGGGGTTTAGCGGCTGGCGGGGTTTAGCGGCTGGCATTGGGGTTTAGAGGTTGGCGTTGGGCTTTAGCTACTGGCGTTGGGGTTTAGCGGCTGGCGTTGGGGTTTAGCGGCTGGCGTTGGGGTTTATCGGCTGGCGTTGGGGTTTAGCGGCTGGCATTGGGGTTTAGAGTGGTGGAGGTTTAGAGGCTGGCGTTGTGCTTTAGCTACTGGCGCGGTTTAGCGGCCGGCATTGGGGTTTATCTACTGGCGTTGGGGTTTAGCTACTGCCGTTGGGGTTTATCTACTGACGTTGGGGTTTAGCGGCTGACGTTGAGGTTTAGCTACTTGCATTGGGGTTTAGCGCTTGGCATTCGGTTTAGCTACTGGCGTTGGGATTTAGCTACTGGCGTTGGGGTTTAGCTACTGGTGTTGGGGTTTAGCGGTCGGCGTTGGGGTTTAGCGGCTGGTGTTGCGGTTTAGCTACTGGCGTTGGGTTTAGCAACTGGCGTTGGGGTTCAGCTACTGGCGAGGTTTAACAACCGGCGTTGGGGTTTAACTACTGGCGGGGTTTAGCTACTGGCGTTGGGGTGTAGCTGCTGGCGTTGGGGTTTACCTACTGGCATTGGGGATTTAGCTACTGGCGTTGGCGTGTAGCTACTGGCGTTGGGGTGTAGCTACTGGCGTCGGGGTTTAGCTACTGGCGTCGGCGTTTAGCTACTGGCGTTGGGGTTAAGTTACTGGCGTTGAGGTTTAGCGGCTGGCGTTGGGGTTTAGCTACTGGCATTGGGGTTGAGCTACTGACGTTGGGGTTTAGCTACTGGTGTTGTGCTTTAACAGCTGGTGTTGGGAATTAGCTACTGGCATTGGGGCTTAGCTACTGACGTTGGGGTTTTGCGACTGGCATTGGGGTTTAGCGGGTGGCGTAGGGGTTCAGCGGCTGGCGTTGGGGTTTAGCGGCTGACGTTGGGGTTTATCAGTTGGCGTTGGAGTTTAGCTACTAGTGTTGAGGTTTAACAGCTGGCGTTGGGGTTTAGCGGCTGGCGTTGGGGTTGATCGGCTGGCGTTGGAGTTTAGCTACTAGTGTTGGGGTTTAACGGCTGGCGTTGGGGTTTAGCGGCTGGCGTTGGGGTTTAACGGTTGGCGTTGGGGTTTATCGGCTGGCGTTGGGGTTTAGCTACTAGCGTTGGGGTTTAACGGCTGGCGTTGGGGTTTAGCGGCTGGCATTGGGGTTTAGAGGTTGGCGTTGGGCTTTAGCTACTGGTGTTGGGTTTTAGTTATTGACGTTGGGGTTTAGCGGCTGGCGTTGGGGTTTAGCGGCTTGCATTGGGATTTAGAGGTTGGCGTTGGGCTTTAGCTACTGACGTTGGGGTTTATTTACTGGCGTTGGGGTTTAGCGGCTGGCGTTGGGGTTTAGCGGCTGGCGTTGGGGTTTATCGGCTGGCGTTGTAATTTAGCGGCTGGCGTTGGGGTTTAGCTACTGGCGTTGGGGTTTAGCTACTGGTGTTGGGGTTTAGCGGTCGGCGTTGGGGTTTAGCGGCTGGTGTTGGGGTTTAGCTACTGGCGTTGGGTTTAGCAAATGGCGTTGGGGTTCAGCTACTGGCGAGGTTTAACAACTGGCGTTGGGGTTTA
The DNA here is from genome assembly GCA_036785375.1 of Leucoraja ocellata. Taxonomy (NCBI): domain Eukaryota; kingdom Metazoa; phylum Chordata; class Chondrichthyes; order Rajiformes; family Rajidae; genus Leucoraja; species Leucoraja ocellata. The sequence continues at coordinate 201,411 of JAWMAR010001505.1, read as the reverse complement.
ACTACTGGCGTTGGGGTGTAGCTGCTGGCGTTGGGGTTTAGCTACTGCCGTTGGGGTGTAGCTGCTGGCGTTGGGGTTTAGCGGCTGGCGTTGGGGTTTATCGGCTGGCGTTGTAGTTTAGCGGCTGGCGGGGTTAACTACTGGCGTTGGGGTTTACAGTTGTGGAGGTTTAGAGGCTGGCATTGTGCTTTAGCTACTGGCACGGTTTAGCGGCCGTCATTGGGGTTTATCTACTGGCGTTGGGGTTTAGCTACTGCCGTTGGGGTGTAGCGCTTGTCATTCGGTTTAGCTACTGGCGTTGGGATTTAGCTACTGGCGTTGGGGTTTAGCTACTGGCGTTGGGGTTTAGCTACTGGTGTTGGGGTTTAGCGGTCGGTGTTGGGGTTTAGCGGCTGGTGTTGGGGTTTAGCTACTGGCGTTGGGTTTAGCAACTGGCGTTGGGGTTCAGCTACTGGCGAGGTTTAACAACTGGCGTTGGGGTTTAACTACTGGCGGGGTTTAGCTACTGGCGTTGGGGTGTAGCTGCTGGCGTTGGGGTTTACCTACTGGCATTGGGGTTTAGCTACTGGCGTTGGCGTGTAGCTACTGGCGTTGGGGTGTAGCTACTGGTGTCGGGGTTTAGCTACTGGCGTCGGGGTTTAGCTACTGACGTTGGGGTTTAGTTACTGGCGTTGAGGTTTAGCGGCTGGCGTTGGGGTTTAGCTACGCATTGGGGTTGAGCTACTGACGTTGGGGTTTAGCTACTGGTGTTGTGCTTTAACAGCTGGCGTTGGGAATTAGCTACTGGCATTGGGGCTTAGCTACTGACGTTGGGGTTTAGCGGCTGGCGTTGGGGTTTAGCGGGTGGCGTAGGGGTTCAGCGGCTGGCGTTGGGGTTTAGCGGCTGGCGTTGGGGTTTATCGGTTGGCGTTGGAGTTTAGCTACTAGTGTTGAGGTTTAACAGCTGGCGTTGGGGTTTAGCGGCTGGCGTTGGGGTTTATCGGCTGGCGTTGGGGTTTAGCTACTAGCGTTGGGGTTTAACGGCTGGCGTTGGGGTTTATCGGCTGGCATTGGGGTTTAGAGGTTGGCGTTGGGCTTTAGCTACTGGCGTTGGGTTTTAGTTACTGGATGGGTTAAGCGGCTGGCGTTGGGGTTTATCGGCTTGCATTGGGGTTTAGAGGTTGGCGTTGGGCTTTAGCTACTGGCGTTGGGGTTTAGTTACTGGCGTTGGGGTTTAGCGGCTGGCGTTGGGGTTTAGCGGCTGGCATTGGGGTTTAGAGGTTGGCGTTGGGGTTTAGCTACTGGCGTTGGGGTTTAGTTACTGGCGTTGGGGTTTAGCGGCTGGCGGGGTTTAGCGGCTGGCATTGGGGTTTAGCGCTTGTCATTCGGTTTAGCTACTGGCGTTGGGATTTAGCTACTGGTGTTGGGGTTGAGCTACTGACGTTGGGGTTTAGCGGCTGGTGTTGGGGTTTAGCTACTGGCGTTGGGTTTAGCAACTGGCTTTGGGGTTCAGCTACTGGCGAGGTTTAACAACTGGCGTTGGGGTTTAACTACTGGCGGGGTTTAGCTACTGGCGTTGGGGTGTAGCTGCTGGCGTTGGGTTTACCTACTGGCATTGGGGTTTAGCTACTGGCGTTAGCGTGTAGCTACTGCCGTTGGGGTGTAGCTACTGGCGTCGGGGTTTAGCTACTGGCGTCGGGGTTTAGCTACTGGCGTTGGGGTTTAGTTACTGGCGTTGAGGTTTAGCGGCTGGCGTTGGGGTTTAGCTACTGGCATTGGGGTTTAGCTACGGGCATTGGGGTTGAGCTACTGACGTTGGGGTTTAGCGGCTGGTGTTGGGGTTTAGCTACTGGTGTTGGGGTTTAGCTACTGGCGTTGGGTTTAGCAACTGGCTTTGGGGTTCAGCTACTGGCGAGGTTTAACAACTGGCGTTGGGGTTTAACTACTGGCGGGGTTTAGCTACTGGCGTTGGGGTGTAGCTGCTGGCGTTGGGGTTTACCTACTGGCATTGGGGTTTAGCTACTGGCGTTGGCGTGTAGCTACTGGCGTTGGGGTGTAGCTACTGGCGTCGGGGTTTAGCTACTGGCGTCGGGGTTTAGCTACTGGCGGGGTTTAGTTACTAGCGTTGAGGTTTAGCGGCTGGCGTTGGGGTTTAGCTACTGGCATTGGGGTTGAGCTACTGACGTTGGGGTTTAGCTACTGGTGTTGTGCTTTAACAGCTGGCGTTGGGAATTAGCTACTGGCATTGGGGCTTAGCTACTGACGTTGGGGTTTAGCGGCTGGCGTTGGTGTTTAGCGGGTGGCGTAGGGGTTCAGCGGCTGGCGTTGGGGTTTAGCGGCTGACGTTGGGGTTTATCGGTTGGCGTTGGAGTTTAGCTACTAGTGTTGAGGTTTAACAGCCGGCGTTGGGGTTTAGCGGCTGGCGTTGGGGTTTATCGGCTGGCGTTGGGGTTTAGCTACTAGCGTTGGGGTTTAACGGCTGGCGTTGGGGTTTAGCGGCTGGCATTGGGGTTTAGAGGTTGGCGTTGGGCTTTAGCTACTGGCGTTGGGTTTTAGTTACTGGCGGGGTTTAGCGGCTGCCGTTGGGGTTTAGCGGCTTGCATTGGGGTTTAGAGGTTGGCGTTGGGCTTTAGTTTCTGACGTTGGGGTTTATTTACTGGCGTTGGGGTTTAGCGGCTGGCGTTGGGGTTTAGCGGCTGGCGTTGGGGTTTATCGGCTGGCGTTGTAATTTAGCGGCTGGCGTTGGGGTTTAGCTACTGGCGTTGGGGTTTAGCTACTGGCGTTGGGGTGTAGCTGCTGGCGTTGGGGTTTAGCGGCTGGCGTTGTAGTTTAGCGGCTGGCGTTGGGGTTTAGCTACTGGCGTTGGGTTTAGTAACTGGCGTTGGGGTTCAGCTACTGGCGAGGTTTAACAACTGGCGTTGGGGTTTAACTACTGGCGGGGTTAAGCTACTGGCGTTGGGGTGCAGCTGCTGGCGTTGGGGTTTACCTACTGGCATTGGGGTTTAGCTACTGGCGTTAGCGTGTAGCTACTGCCGTTGGGGTGTAGCTACTGGCGTCGGGGTTTAGCTACTGGCGTCGGGGTTTAGCTACTGGCGTTGGGGTTTAGTTACTGGCGTTGAGGTTTAGCGGCTGGCGTTGGGGTTTAGCTACTGGCGTTGGGGTTTAGCTACTGGCGTTGGGTTGTAGCTGCTGGCGTTGGGGTTTAGCGGCTGGCGTTGGGGTTTATCGGCTGGCGTTGTAGTTTAGCGGCTGGCGTTGCGGTTTAGCTACTGGCGTTGGGGTTTAGAGTGGTGGAGGTTTAGAGGCTGGCGTTGTGCTTTAGCTACTGGCGGGGTTTAGCGGCCGGCATTGGGGTTTATCTACTGGCGTTGGGATTTAGCTACTGGCGTTGGGGTTTAGCTACTGGCGTTGGGGTTTAGCGGCTGGCGTTGGGGTTTAGCGGGTGGCGTAGGGGTTCAGCGGCTGGCGTTGGGGTTTAGCGGCTGGCGTTGGGGTTTATCGGTTGGCGTTGGAGTTTAGCTACTAGTGTTGAGGTTTAACAGCCGGCGTTGGGGTTTAGCGGCTGGCGTTGGGGTTTATCGGCTGGCGTTGGGGCTTAGCTACTAGCGTTGGGGTTTAACGGCTGGCGTTGGGGTTTAGCGGCTGGCATTGGGGTTTAGAGGTTGGCGTTGGGCTTTAGCTACTGGCGTTGGGTTTTAGTTACTGGCGGGGTTTAGCGGCTGGCGTTGGGGTTTAGCGGCTTGCATTGGGGTTTAGAGGTTGGCGTTGGGCTTTAGTTTCTGACGTTGGGGTTTATTTACTGGCGTTGGGGTTTAGCGGCTGGCGTTGGGGTTTAGCGGCTGGCGTTGGGGTTTATCGGCTGGCGTTGTAATTTAGCGGCTGGCGTTGGGGTTTAGCTACTGGCGTTGGGGTTTAGCTACTGGCGTTGGGGTGTAGCTGCTGGCGTTGGGGTTTAGCGGCTGGCGTTGTAGTTTAGCGGCTGGCGTTGGGGTTTTGCTACTGGCGTTGGGTTTAGTAACTGGCGTTGGGGTTCAGCTACTGGCGAGGTTTAACAACTGGCGTTGGGGTTTAACTACTGGCGGGGTTAAGCTACTGGCGTTGGGGTGTAGCTGCTGGCGTTGGGGTTTACCTACTGGCATTGCGGTTTAGCTACTGGCGTTAGCGTGTAGCTACTGCCGTTGGGGTGTAGCTACTGGCGTCGGGGTTTAGCTACTGGCGTCGGGGTTTAGCTACTGGCGTTGGGGTTTAGTTACTGGCGTTGAGGTTTAGCGGCTGGCGTTGGGGTTTAGCTACTGGCGTTGGGGTTTAGCTACTGGCGTTGGGGTGTAGCTGCTGGCGTTGGGGTTTAGCGGCTGGCGTTGGGGTTTATCGGCTGGCGTTGTAGTTTAGCGGCTGGCGTTGGGGTTTAGATACTGGCGTTGGGGTTTAGAGTGGTGGAGGTTTAGAGGCTGGCGTTGTGCTTTAGCTACTGGCGGGGTTTAGCGGCCGGCATTGGGGTTTATCTACTGGCGTTGGGATTTAGCTACTGGCGTTGGGGTTTAGCTACTGGCGTTGGGGTTTAGCTACTGGCGTTGGGGTTTAGCTACTGGTGTTGGGGTTTAGCGGTCGGCGTTGGGGTTTAGCGGCTGGTGTTGGGGTTTAGCTACTGGCGTTGGGTATAGCAACTGGCATTGGGGTTCAGCTACTGGCGAGGTTTAACAACTGGCGTTGGGGTTTAGCTGCTGGCGTTGGGGTTTAGCTACTGACGTTGCGGTTTAGCTACTGGCGAGGTTTAACAACTGGCGTTGGGGTTTAGCTGCTGGCGTTGGGGTTTAGCTACTGACGTTGCGGTTTAGCTTCTGGCGTTGGGGTTTAGCTACTGGCGTTGGGGTTTAGCGGCAGGCGTTGGGGTTTAGCAGCTGGCGTTGGGGTTTAGAGGTTGGCGTTGGGCTTTAGCTACTGGCGTTGGGGTTTAGTTACTGGCGTTGGGGTTTAGCGGCTGGCGGGGTTTAGCGGCTGGCATTGGGGTTTAAAGGTTGGCGTTGGGCTTTAGCTACTGGCGTTGGGGTTTAGCGGCTGGCGTTGGGGTTTAGCGGCTGGCGTTGGGGTTTATCGGCTGGTGTTGGGGTTTAGCGGCTGGCGTTGGGGTTTAGCTACTGGCGTTGGGGTTTAGAGTGGTGGAGGTTTAGAGGCTGGCGTTGTGCTTTAGCTACTGGCGCGGTTTAGCGGCCGGCATTGGGGTTTATCTACTGGCGTTGGGGTTTAGCTACTGCCGTTGGGGTTTATCTACTGACGTTGGGGTTTAGCGGCTGGCGTTGAGGTTTAGCTACTTGAATTGGGGTTTAGCGCTTGGCATTCGGTTTAGCTACTGGCGTTGGGATTTAGCTACTGGCGTTGGGGTTTAGCGGTCGGCGTTGGGGTTTAGCGGCTGGTGTTGGGGTTTAGCGGCTGGTGTTGGGGTTTAGCTACTGGCGTTGGGTTTAGTAACTGGCGTTGGGGTTCAGCTACTGGCGAGGTTTAACAACTGGCGTTGGGGTTTAACTACTGGCGGGGTTAAGCTACTGGCGTTGGGGTGTAGCTGCTGGCGTTGGGGTTTACCTACTGGCATTGGGGTTTAGCTACTGGCGTTAGCGTGTAGCTACTGCCGTTGGGGTGTAGCTACTGGCGTCGGGGTTTAGCTACTGGCGTCGGGGTTTAGCTACTGGCGTTGGGGTTTAGTTACTGGCGTTGAGGTTTAGCGGCTGGCGTTGGGGTTTAGCTACTGGCATTGGGGTTGAGCTACTGACGTTGGGGTTTAGCTACTGGTGTGCTTTAACAGCTGGTGTTGGGAATTAGCTACTGGCATTGGGGCTTAGCTACTGACGTTGGGGTTTAGCGGCTGGCGTTGGGGTTTAGCGGGTGGCGTAGGGGTTCAGCGGCTGGCGTTGGGGTTTAGCGGCTGGCGTTGGGGTTTATCGGTTGGCGTTGGAGTTTAGCTACTAGTGTTGAGGTTTAACAGCTGGCGTTGGGGTTTAGCGGCTGGCGTTGGGGTTTATCGGCTGGCGTTGGGGTTTAGCTACTAGTGTTGGGGTTTAACGGCTGCCGTTGGGGTTTAGCGGCTGGCGTTGGGGTTTAACGGTTGGCGTTGGGGTTTATCGGCTGGCGTTGAGGTTTAGCTACTAGCGTTGGGGTTTAACGGCTGGCGTTGGGGTTTAGCGGCTGGCATTGGGGTTGGGGTTTAGCTACTGGCGTTGGGGTTTAGCTACTGGTGTTGGGGTTTAGCGGTCGGCGTTGGGGTTTAGCGGCTGGTGTTGGGGTTTAGCTACTGGCGTTGGGTTTAGCAACTGGCGTTGGGGTTCAGCTACTGGCGAGGTTTAACAACTGGCGTTGGGGTTTAACTACTGACGTTGGGGTGTAGCTGCTGGCGTTGGGGTTTAGCTACTGACGTTGGGGTGTAGCTGCTGGCGTTGGGGTTTAGCGGCTGGCGTTGGGGTTTATCGGCTGGCGTTGTAGTTTAGCGGCTGGCGTTGGGGTTTAGCTACTGGCGTTGGGGTTTAGAGTGGTGGAGGTTTAGAGGCTGGCGTTGTGCTTTAGCTACTGGCGGGGTTTAGCGGCCGGCATTGGGGTTTATCTACTGGCGTTGGGGTTTAGCTACTGCCGTTGGGGTTTAGCTACTGCCGTTGGGGTTTATCTACTGACGTTGGGGTTTAGCGACTAGCGTTGAGGTTTAGCTACTTGCATTGGGGTTTAGCGCTTGGCATTCGGTTTAGCTACTGGCGTTGGGATTTAGCTACTGGCGTTGGGGTTTAGCTACTGGCGTTGGGGTTTAGCTACTGGTGTTGGGGTTTAGCGGTCGGCGTTGGGGTTTAGCGGCTGGTGTTGGGGTTTAGCTACTGGCGTTGGGTTTTGCAACTGGCGTTGGGGTTCAGCTACTGGCGAGGTTTAACCACTGGCGTTGGGGTTTAACTACTGGCGGGGTTTAGCTACTGGCGTTGGGGTGTAGCTGCTGGCGTTGGGGTTTACCTACTGGCATTGGGGTTTAGCTTCTGGCGTTGGCGTGTAGCTACTGGCGTTGGGGTGTAGCTACTGGTGTCGGGGTTTAGCTACTGGCGTCGGGGTTTAGCTACTGGCGTTGGGGTTTAGTTACTGGCGTTGAGGTTTAGCGGCTGGCGTTGGGGTTTAGCTACTGGCATTGGGGTTGAGCTACTGACGTTGGGGTTTAGCTACTGGTGTTGTGCTTTAACTGCTGGCGTTGGGAATTAGCTACTGGCATTGGGGCTTAGCTACTGACGTTGGGGTTTAGCGGCTGGCGTTGGTGTTTAGCGGGTGGCGTAGGGGTTCAGCGGCTGGCGTTGGGGTTTAGCGGCTGGCGTTGGGGTTTAGCGGTTGGCGTTGGAGTTTAGCTACTAGTGTTGAGGTTTAACAGCTGGCGTTGGGGTTTAGCGGCTGGTGTTGGGGTTTATCGGCTGGCGTTGGGGTTTAGCTACTAGCGTTGGGGTTTAACGGCTGGCGTTGGGGTTTAGCGGCTGGCGTTGGGTTTTAGTTACTGGCGGGATTTAGCGGCTGGCGTTGGGGTTTAGCGGCTTGCATTGGGGTTTAGAGGTTGGCGTTGGGCTTTAGTTACTGACGTTGGGGTTTATTTACTGGCGTTGGGGTTTAGCGGCTGGCGTTGGGGTTTAGCGGCTGGCGTTGGGGTTTATCGGCTGGCGTTGTAATTTAGCGGCTGGCGTTGGGGTTTAGCTACTGGCGTTGGGGTTTAGCTACTGGCGTTGGGGTGTAGCTGCTGGCGTTGGGGTTTAGCGGCTGGCGTTGGGGTTTATCGGCTGGCGTTGTAGTTTAGCGGCTGGCGTTGGGGTTTAGCTACTGGCGTTGGGGTTTAGAGTGGTGGAGGTTTAGAGGCTGGCGTTGTGCTTTAGCTACTGGCGGGGTTTAGCGGCCGGCATTGGGGTTTATCTACTGGCGTTGGGGTTTAGCTACTGCCGTTGGGGTTTAGCTACTGGCGTTGGGGTTTAGCTACTGGCGTTGGGGTTTAGCTACTGGTGTTGGGGTTTAGCGGTCGGCGTTGGGGTTTAGCGGCTGGTGTTGGGGTTTAGCTACTGGCGTTGGGTATAGCAACTGGCATTGGGGTTCAGCTACTGGCGAGGTTTAACAACTGGCGTTGGGGTTTAGCTGCTGGCGTTGGGGTTTAGCTACTGGCGTTGGGGTTTAGCTACTGGCGTTGGGGTTTAGCTACTGGCGTTGGGGTTTAGCGGCTGGCGTTGGGGTTTAGCAGCTGGCATTGGGGTTTAGAGGTTGGCGTTGGGCTTTAGCTACTGGCGTTGGGGTTTAGTTACTGGCGTTGGGGTTTAGCGGCTGGCGGGGTTTAGCGGCTGGCATTGGGGTTTAAAGGTTGGCGTTGGGCTTTAGCTACTGGCGTTGGGGTTTAGCGGCTGGCGTTGGGGTTTAGCGGCTGGCGTTGGGGTTTAGCCTCTGGCGTTGGGGTTTAGAGTGGTGGAGGTTTAGAGGCTGGCGTTGTGCTTTAGCTACTGGCGCGGTTTAGCGGCCGGCATTGGGGTTTATGTACTGGCGTTGGGGTTTAGCTACTGCCGTTGGGGTTTATCTACTGACGTTGGGGTTTAGCGGCTGGCGTTGAGGTTTAGCTACTTGCATTGGGGTTTAGCGCTTGGCATTCGGTTTAGCTACTGGCGTTGGGATTTAGCTACTGGCGTTGGGGTTTAGCTACTGGCGTTGGGGTTTAGCTACTGGTGTTGGGGTTTAGCGGTCGGCGTTGGGGTTTAGCGGCTAGTGTTGGGGTTTAGCTACTGGCGTTGGGTTTAGTAACTGGCGTTGGGGTTCAGCTACTGGCGAGGTTTAACAACTGGCGTTGGGGTTTAACTACTGGCGGGGTTAAGCTACTGGCGTTGGGGTGTAGCTGCTGGCGTTGGGGTTTACCTACTGGCATTGGGGTTTAGCTACAGGCGTTAGCGTGTAGCTACTGCCGTTGGGGTGTAGCTACTGGCGTCGGGGTTTAGCTACTGGCGTTGGGGTTTAGCTACTGGCGTTGGGGTTTAGTTACTGGCGTTGAGGTTTAGCGGCCGGCGTTGGGGTTTAGCTACGCATTGGGGTTGAGCTACTAACGTTGGGGTTTAGCTACTGGTGTTGTGCTTTAACAGCTGGCGTTGGGAATTAGCTACTGGCATTGGGGCTTAGCTACTGACGTTGGGGTTTAGCGGCTGGCGTTGGGGTTTAGCGGGTGGCGTAGGGGTTCAGCGGCTGGCGTTGGGGTTTAGCGGCTGGCGTTGGGGTTTATCGGTTGGCGTTGGAGTTTAGCTACTAGTGTTGAGGTTTAACAGCTGGCGTTGGGGTTTAGCGGCTGGCGTTGGGGTTTATCGGCTGGCGTTGGGGTTTAGCTACTAGTGTTGGGGTTTAACGGCTGCCCTTGGGGTTTAGCGGCTGGCGTTGGGGTTTAACGGTTGGCGTTGGGGTTTATCGGCTGGCGTAAAGGTTTAGCTACTAGCGTTGGGGTTTAACGGCTGGCGTTGGGGTTTAGCGGCTGGCATTGGGGTTGGGGTTTAGCTACTGGCGTTGGGGTTTATGTACTGGTGTTGGGGTTTAGCGGTCGGCGTTGGGGTTTAGCGGCTGGTGTTGGGGTTTAGCTACTGGCGTTGGGTTTAGCAACTGGCGTTGGGGTTCAGCTACTGGCGAGGTTTAACAACTGGCGTTGGGGTTTAACTACTGACGTTGGGGTGTAGCTGCTGGCGTTGGGGTTTAGCTACTGGCGTTGGGGTGTAGCTGCTGGCGTTGGGGTTTAGCGGCTGGCGTTGGGGTTTATCGGCTGGCGTTGTAGTTTAGCGGCTGGCGTTGGGGTTTAGCTACTGGCGTTGGGGTTTAGAGTGGTGGAGGTTTAGAGGCTGGCGTTGTGCTTTAGCTACTGGCGGGGTTTGGCGGCCGGCATTGGGGTTTATCTACTGGCGTTGGGGTTTAGCTACTGCCGGGGTTTAGTTTAGCTACTGCCGTTGGGGTTTATCTACTGACGTTGGGGTTTAGCGGCTGGCGTTGAGGTTTAGCTACTTGGGGTTTAGCGCTTGGCTTTCGGTTTAGCTACTGGCGTTGGGATTTAGCTACTGGCGTGGTTTAACAACTGGCCTTGGGGTTTAACTACTGGCGGGGTTTAGCTACTGGCGTTGGAGTGTAGCTGCTGGCGTTGGGGTGTAGCTACTGGCGTCGGGGTTTAGCTACTGGCGTCGGGGTTTAGCTACTGGCGTGGTTTAACAACTGGCGTTGGGGTTTAACTACTGGCGGGGTTTAGCTACTGGCGTTGGGGTGTAGCTGCTGGCGTTGGGGTGTAGCTACTGGCGTTGGGGTTTAGCTACTGGTGTTGGGGTTTAGCGGTCGGCGTTGGGGTTTAGCGGCTGGTGTTGGGGTTTAGCTACTGGCGTTGGGTTTAGCAACTGGCGTTGGGGTTCAGCTACTGGCGTGGTTTAACAACTGGCGTTGGGGTTTAACTACTGGCGGGGTTTAGCTACTGGCGTTGGGGTGTAGCTGCTGGCGTTGGGGTGTAGCTACTGGCGTCGGGGTTTAGCTACTGGCGTCGGGGTTTAGCTACTGGCGTCGGGGTTTAGCTACTGGCGTTGGGGTTTAGTTACTGGCGTTGAGGTTTAGCGGCTGGCGTTGGGGTTTAGCTACTGGCATTGGGGTTGAGCTACTGACGTTGGGGTTTAGCTACTGGTGCTGTGCTTTAACAGCTGGTGTTGGGAATTAGCTACTGGCATTGGGGCTTAGCTACTGACGTTGGGGTATAGCGGCTGGCGTTGGGGTTTAGCGGCTGGCGTAGGGGTTCAGCGGCTGGCGTTGGGGTTTAGCGGCTGGCGTTGGGGTTTATCGGTTGGCGTTGGAGTTTAGCTACTAGTGTTGAGGTTTAACAGCTGCCGTTGGGGTTTAGCGGCTGGCGTTGGGGTTTATGTACTGGTGTTGGGGTTTAGCGGTCGGCGTTGGGGTTTAGCGGCTGGTGTTGGGGTTTAGCTACTGGCGTTGGGTTTAGCAACTGGCGTTGGGGTTCAGCTACTGGCGAGGTTTAACAACTGGCGTTGGGGTTTAACTACTGGCGGGGTTTAGCAACTGGCGTTGGGATGTAGCTGCTGGCGTTGGGGTGTAGCTACTGGCGTCGGGGTTTAGCTACTGGCGTCGGGGTTTAGCTACTGGCGTTGGGGTTTAGTTACTGGCGTTGAGGTTTAGCGGCTGGCGTTGGGGTTTAGCTACTGGCATTGGGGTTGAGCTACTGACGTTGGGGTTTAGCTACTGGTGCTGTGCTTTAACAGCTGGTGTTGGGAATTAGCTACTGGCATTGGGGCTTAGCTACTGACGTTGGGGTATAGCGGCTGGCGTGGGGGTTTAGCGGGTGGCGTAGGGGTTCAGCGGCTGGCGTTGGGGTTTAGCGGCTGGCGTTGGGGTTTATCGGTTGGCGTTGGAGTTTAGCTACTAGTGTTGAGGTTTAACAGCTGCCGTTGGGGTTTAGCGGCTGGCGTTGGGGTTTATGTACTGGTGTTGGGGTTTAGCGGTCGGCGTTGGGGTTTAGCGGCTGGTGTTGGGGTTTAGCTACTGGCGTTGGGTTTAGCAACTGGCGTTGGGGTTCAGCTACTGGCGAGGTTTAACAACTGGCGTTGGGGTTTAACTACTGGCGGGGTTTAGCAACTGGCGTTGGGGTGTAGCTGCTGGCGTTGGGGTGTAGCTACTGGCGTCGGGGTTTAGCTACTGGCGTCGGGGTTTAGCTACTGGCGTTGGGGTTTAGTTACTGGCGTTGAGGTTTAGCGGCTGGCGTTGGGGTTTAGCTACTGGCATTGGGGTTGAGCTACTGACGTTGGGGTTTAGCTACTGGTGCTGTGCTTTAACAGCTGGTGTTGGGAATTAGCTACTGGCATTGGGGCTTAGCTACTGACGTTGGGGTATAGCGGCTGGCGTGGGGGTTTAGCGGGTGGCGTAGGGGTTCAGCGGCTGGCGTTGGGGTTTAGCGGCTGGCGTTGGGGTTTATCGGTTGGCGTTGGAGTTTAGCTACTAGTGTTGAGGTTTAACAGCTGCCGTTGGGGTTTAGCGGCTGGCGTTGGGGTTTATCGGCTGGCGTTGGCGTTTAGCTACTAGTGTTGGGGTTTAACGGCTGGCGTTGGGGTTTAGCGGCTGGCGTTGGGGTTTAACGGTTGGCGTTGGGGTTTATCGGCTGGCGTTGGGGTTTAAAGGTTGGCGTTGGGCTTTAGCTACTGACGTTGGGGTTTATTTACTGGTGTTGGGGTTTAGCGGCTGGCGGGGTTTAGCGGCTGGCGTTGGGGTTTATCGGCTGGCGTTGTAATTTAGCGGCTGGCGTTGGGGTTTAGCTACTGGCGTTGGGGTTTAGCTACTGGTGGTGGGGTTTAGCGGTCGGCGTTGGGTCTTAGCGGCTGGTGTTGGGGTTTAGCTACTGGCGTTGGGGTTTAGCTACTGGCGTTGGGGTTTAGCTACTGGCGTTGGGGTTAGCTACTGGTGTTGGGGTTTAGCGGTCGCCGTTGGGGTTTATCTACTGACGGGGTTTAGCGGCTGGCGTTGAGGTTTAGCGGCTGGTGTTGGGGTTTAGCTACTGGCGTTGGGGTTTAGCTTCTGGCGTTGGGGTTTATGTACTGGTGTTGGGGTTTAGCGGTCGGCGTTGGGGTTTAGCGGCTGGTGTTGGGGTTTAGCTACTGGCGTTGGGTTTAGCAACTGGCGTTGGGGTTCAGCTACTGGCGAGGTTTAACAACTGGCGTTGGGGTTTAACTACTGGCGGGGTTTAGCTACTGGCGTTGGGGTGTAGCTGCTGGCGTTGGGGTGTAGCTACTGGCGTCGGGGTTTAGCTACTGGCGTCGGGGTTTAGCTACTGGCGTCGGGGTTTAGCTACTGGCGTTGGGGTTTAGTTACTGGCGTTGAGGTTTAGCGGCTGGCGTTGGGGTTTAGCTACTGGCATTGGGGTTGAGCTTCTGACGTTGGGGTTTAGCTACTGGTGCTGTGCTTTAACAGCTGGTGTTGGGAATTAGCTACTGGCATTGGGGCTTAGCTACTGACGTTGGGGTATAGCGGCTGGCGTTGGGGTTTAGCGGGTGGCGTAGGGGTTCAGCGGCTGGCGTTGGGGTTTAGCGGCTGGCGTTGGGGTTTATCGGTTGGCGTTGGAGTTTAGCTACTAGTGTTGAGGTTGAACAGCTGGCGTTGGGGTTTAGCGGCTGGCGTTGGGGTTTATGTACTGGTGTTGGGGTTTAGCGGTCGGCGTTGGGGTTTAGCGGCTGGTGTTGGGGTTTAGCTACTGGCGTTGGGTTTAGCAACTGGCGTTGGGGTTCAGCTACTGGCGAGGTTTAACAACTGGCGTTGGGGTTTAACTACTGACGTTGGGGTGTAGCTGCTGGCGTTGGGGTTTAGCTACTGGCGTTGGGGTGTAGCTGCTGGCGTTGGGGTTTAGCGGCTGGCGTTGGGGTTTATCGGCTGGCGTTGTTGTTTAGCGGCTGGCGTTGGGCTTTAGCTACTGGCGTTGGGGTTTAGAGTGGTGGAGGTTTAGAGGCTGGCGTTGTGCTTTAGCTACTGGCGGGGTTTAGCGTCCGGCATTGGGGTTTATCTACTGGCGTTGGGGTTTAGCTACTGCCGTTGGGGTTTAGCTACTGCCGTTGGGGTTTATCTACTGACGTTGGGGTTTAGCGACTAGCGTTGAGGTTTAGCTACTTGCATTGGGGTTTAGCGCTTGGCATTCGGTTTAGCTACTGGCGTTGGGATTTAGCTACTGGCGTTGGGGTTTAGCTACTGGCGTTGGGGTTAGCTACTGGTGTTGGGGTTTAGCGGTCGCCGTTGGGGTTTATCTACTCACGTTGGGGTTTAGCGGCTGGCGTTGAGGTTTAGCTACTTGCATTGGGGTTTAGCGCTTGGCATTCGGTTTAGCTACTGGCGTTGGGATTTAGCTACTGGCGTTGGGGTTTAGCTACTGGCGTTGGGGTTTATGTACTGGTGTTGGGGTTTAGCGGTCGGCGTTGGGGTTTAGCGGCTGGTGTTGGGATTTAGCTACTGGCGTTGGGTTTAGCAACTGGCGTTGGGGTTCAGCTACTGGCGAGGTTTAACAACTGGCGTTGGGGTTTAACTACTGGCGGGGTTTAGCTACTGGCGTTGGGGTGTAGCTGCTGGCGTTGGGGTGTAGCTACTGGCGTTGGGGTGTAGCTACTGGCGTCGGGGTTTAGCTACTGGCGTCGGGGTTTAGCTACTGGCGTCGGGGTTTAGCTACTGGCGTTGGGGTTTAGTTACTGGCGTTGAGGTTTAGCGGCTGGCGTTGGGGTTTAGCTACTGGCATTGGGGTTTAGCTACTGACGTTGGGGTTTAGCTACTGGTGTTGTGCTTTAACAGCTGGTGTTGGGAATTAGCTACTGGCATTGGGGCTTAGCTACTGACGTTGGGGTATAGCGGCTGGCGTTGGGGTTTAGCGGGTGGCGTAGGGGTTCAGCGGCTGGCGTTGGGGTTTAGCGGCTGGCGTTGGGGTTTATCGGTTGGCGTTGGAGTTTAGCTACTAGTGTTGAGGTTTAACAGCTGGCGGGGTTTAGCGGCTGGCGTTGGGGTTTATGTACTGGTGTTGGGGTTTAGCGGTCGGCGTTGGGGTTTAGCGGCTGGTGTTGGGGTTTAGCTACTGGCGTTGGGTTTAGCAACTGGCGTTGGGGTTCAGCTACTGGCGAGGTTTAACAACTGGCGTTGGGGTTTAACTACTGGCGGGGTTTAGCAACTGGCGTTGGGGTGTAGCTGCTGGCGTTGGGGTGTAGCTACTGGCGTCGGGGTTTAGCTACTGGCGTCGGGGTTTAGCTACTGGCGTCGGGGTTTAGCTACTGGCGTTGGGGTTTAGTTACTGGCGTTGAGGTTTAGCGGGTGGCGTTGGGGTTTAGCTACTGGCATTGGGGTTGAGCTACTGACGTTGGGGTTTAGCTACTGGTGCTGTGCTTTAACAGCTGGTGTTGGGAATTAGCTACTGGCATTGGGGCTTAGCTACTGACGTTGGGGTATAGCGGCTGGCGTTGGGGTTTAGCGGGTGGCGTAGGGGTTCAGCGGCTGGCGTTGGGGTTTAGCGGCTGGCGTTGGGGTTTATCGGTTGGCGTTGGAGTTTAGCTACTAGTGTTGAGGTTTAACAGCTGCCGTTGGGGTTTAGCGGCTGGCGTTGGGGTTTATCGGCTGGCGTTGGCGTTTAGCTACTAGTGTTGGGGTTTAACGGCTGGCGTTGGGGTTTAGCGGCTGGCGTTGGGGTTTAACGGTTGGCGGGGTTTATCGGCTGGCGTTGGGGTTTAAAGGTTGGCGTTGGGCTTTAGCTACTGACGTTGGGGTTTATTTACTGGCGTTGGGGTTTAGCGGCTGGCGGGGTTTAGCGGCTGGCGTTGGGGTTTATCGGCTGGCGTTGTAATTTAGCGGCTGGCGTTGGGGTTTAGCTACTGGCGTTGGGGTTTAGCTACTGGTGGTGGGGTTTAGCGGTCGGCGTTGGGGTTTAGCGGCTGGTGTTGGGGTTTAGCTACTGGCGTTGGGTTTAGCAACTGGCGTTGGGGTTCAGCTACTGGCGAGGTTTAACAACTGGCGTTGGGGTTTAACTACTGACGTTGGGGTGTAGCTGCTGGCGTTGGGGTTTAGCTACTGGCGTTGGGGTGTAGCTGCTGGCGTTGGGGTTTAGCGGCTGGCGTTGGGGTTTATCGGCTGCCTTGTTAGTTAGCGGCTGGCGTTGAGGTTTAGCTACTGGCGTTGGGGTTTAGAGTGGTGGAGGTTTAGAGGCTGGCGTTGTGCTTTAGCTACTGGCGGGGTTTAGCGGCCGGCATTGGGGTTTATCTACTGGCGTTGGGGTTTAGCTACTGCCGTTGGGGTTTAGCTACTGCCGTTGGGGTTTATCTACTGACGTTGGGGTTTAGCGACTAGCGTTGAGGTTTAGCTACTTGCATTGGGGTTTAGCGCTTGGCATTCGGTTTAGCTACTGGCGTTGGGATTTAGCTACTGGCGTTGGGGTTTAGCTACTGGCGTTGGGGTTAGCTACTGGTGTTGGGGTTTAGCGGTCGGCGTTGGGGTTTAGCGGCTGGTGTTGGGGTTTAGCTACTGGCGTTGGGGTTTAGCTACTGGCGTTGGGGTTTATCTACTGGCGTTGAGGTTTAGCTACTGGCGTTGGGGTTTAGCTACTGGCGTTGGGGTTTAGCTACTGGCGTTGGGGTTTAGCGGCTGGCGTTGGGGTTGAGCGGCTGGCGTTGGGGTTTAGAGGTTGGCGTTGGGCTTTAGCTACTGGCGTTGGGGTTTAGTTACTGGCGTTGGGGTTTAGCGGCTGGCGTTGAGGTTTAGCTGCTTGCATTGGGGTTTAGCGCTTGGCATTCGGTTTAGCTACTGCCGTTGGGGTTTAGCTAATGGCGTTGGGATTTAGCTACTGGCGTTGGGGTTTAGCAACTGGCGTTGGGGTTTAACTACTGGCGGGGTTTAGCTACTGGCGTTGGGGTGTAGCTGCTGGCGTTGGGGTTTACCTACTGGCATTGGGGTTTAGCTACTGGCATTGGAGTGTAGCTACTGGCTTTGGGGTGTAGCTACTGGCGTCGGGGTTTAGCTACTGGCGTCGGGGTTTAGCTACTGGCGTTGGGGTTTAGCGGCTGGCGGGGTTTAGCGGCTGGCATTGGGGTTTAAAGGTTGGCGTTGGGCTTTAGCTACTGGCGTTGGGGTTTAACGGCTGGCGTTGGGGTTTAGCGGCTGGCGTTGGGGTTTATCGGCTGGCGTTGGGGTTTAGCGGCTGGCGTTGGGGTTTAGCTACTGGCGGGGTTTAGAGTGGTGGAGGTTTAGAGGCTGGCGTTGTGCTTTAGCTACTGGCGCGGTTTAGCGGCCGGCATTGGGGTTTATCTACTGGCGTTGGGGTTTAGCTACTGCCGTTGGGGTTTATCTACTGACGTTGGGGTTTAGCGGCTGGCGTTGAGGTTTAGCTACTTGCATTGGGGTTTAGCGCTTGGCATTCAGTTTAGCTACTGGCGTTGGGATTTAGCTACTGGCATTGGGGTTTAGCTACTGACGTTGGGGTTTAGCTACTGGTGTTGGGGTTTAGCGGTCGGCGTTGGGGTTTAGCGGCTGGTGTTGGGGTTTAGCTACTGGCGTTGGGTTTAGCAACTGGCGTTGGGGTTCAGCTACTGGCGAGGTTTAACAACTGGCGTTGGGGTTTAACTACTGGCGGGGTTTAGCTACTGGCGTTGGGGTGTAGCTGCTGGCGTTGGGGTTTACCTACTGGCATTGGGGTTTAGCTACTGGCGTCGGGGTGTAGCTACTGGCGTCGGGGTTTATCTACTGACGTTGGGGTTTCGCGACTAGCGTTGAGGTTTAGCTACTTGCATTGGGGTTTAGCGCTTGGCATTCGGTTTAGCTACTGGCGTTGGGATTTAGCTACTGGCGTTGGGGTTTAGCTACTGGCGTTGGGGTTTAGCTACTGGCGTTGGGGTTTAGCTACTGGTGTTGGGGTTTAGCGGTCGGCGTTGGGGTTTAGCGGCTGGTGTTGGGGTTTAGCTACTGGCGTTGGGTATAGCAACTGGCATTGGGGTTCAGCTACTGGCGAGGTTTAACAACTGGCGTTGGGCTTTAGCTACTGGCGTTGGGAGTTAGGTACTGGCGTTGGGGTTTAGCTACTGGCGTTGGGGTTTAGCGGCTGGCGTTGGGGTTTAGCGGCTGGCGTTGGGGTTTAGCTACTGGCGTGGAGGTGTAGCTACAGGCGTTGGGGTTTTGCTATGCGTTGGTGTTTAGCTACTGGCGTTGGTGTTTAGATACTGGCGTTGGGGGTTAGCTACTGGCGTTGGGGTTTATGTACTGGTGTTGGGGTTTAGCGGTCGGCGTTGGGGTTTAGCGGCTGGTGTTGGGATTTAGCTACTGGCGTTGGGTTTAGCAACTGGCGTTGGGGTTCAGCTACTGGCGAGGTTTAACAACTGGCGTTGGGGTTTAACTACTGGCGGGGTTTAGCTACTGGCGTTGGGGTGTAGCTGCTGGCGTTGGGGTGTAGCTACTGGCGTTGGGGTGTAGCTACTGGCGTCGGGGTTTAGCTACTGGCGTCGGGGTTTAGCTACTGGCGTCGGGGTTTAGCTACTGGCGTTGGGGTTTAGTTACTGGCGTTGAGGTTTAGCGGCTGGCGTTGGGGTTTAGCTACTGGCATTGGGGTTGAGCTTCTGACGTTGGGGTTTAGCTACTGGTGCTGTGCTTTAACAGCTGGTGTTGGGAATTAGCTACTGGCATTGGGGCTTAGCTACTGACGTTGGGGTATAGCGGCTGGCGTTGGGGTTTAGCGGGTGGCGTAGGGGTTCAGCGGCTGGCGTTGGGGTTTAGCGGCTGGCGTTGGGGTTTATCGGTTGGCGTTGGAGTTTAGCTACTAGTGTTGAGGTTTAACAGCTGGCGGGGTTTAGCGGCTGGCGTTGGGGTTTATGTACTGGTGTTGGGGTTTAGCGGTCGGCGTTGGGGTTTAGCGGCTGGTGTTGGGGTTTAGCTACTGGCGTTGGGTTTAGCAACTGGCGTTGGGGTTCAGCTACTGGCGAGGTTTAACAACTGGCGTTGGGGTTTAACTACTGGCGGGGTTTAGCAACTGGCGTTGGGGTGTAGCTGCTGGCGTTGGGGTGTAGCTACTGGCGTCGGGGTTTAGCTACTGGCGTCGGGGTTTAGCTACTGGCGTCGGGGTTTAGCTACTGGCGTTGGGGTTTAGTTACTGGCGTTGAGGTTTAGCGGGTGGCGTTGGGGTTTAGCTACTGGCATTGGGGTTGAGCTACTGACGTTGGGGTTTAGCTACTGGTGCTGTGCTTTAACAGCTGGTGTTGGGAATTAGCTACTGGCATTGGGGCTTAGCTACTGACGTTGGGGTATAGCGGCTGGCGTTGGGGTTTAGCGGGTGGCGTAGGGGTTCAGCGGCTGGCGTTGGGGTTTAGCGGCTGGCGTTGGGGTTTATCGGTTGGCGTTGGAGTTTAGCTACTAGTGTTGAGGTTTAACAGCTGCCGTTGGGGTTTAGCGGCTGGCGTTGGGGTTTATCGGCTGGCGTTGGCGTGTAGCTACTAGTGTTGGGGTTTAACGGCTGGCGTTGGGGTTTAGCGGCTGGCGTTGGGGTTTAACGGTTGGCGGGGTTTATCGGCTGGCGTTGGGGTTTAAAGGTTGGCGTTGGGCTTTAGCTACTGACGTTGGGGTTTATTTACTGGCGTTGGGGTTTAGCGGCTGGCGGGGTTTAGCGGCTGGCGTTGGGGTTTATCGGCTGGCGTTGTAATTTAGCGGCTGGCGTTGGGGATTAGCTACTGGCGTTGGGGTTTAGCTACTGGTGGTGGGGTTTAGCGGTCGGCGTTGGGGTTTAGCGGCTGGTGTTGGGGTTTAGCTACTGGCGTTGGGTTTAGCAACTGGCGTTGGGGTTCAGCTACTGGCGAGGTTTAACAACTGGCGTTGGGGTTTAACTACTGACGTTGGGATGTAGCTGCTGGCGTTGGGGTTTAGCTACTGGCGTTGGGGTGTAGCTGCTGGCGTTGGGGTTTAGCGGCTGGCGTTGGGGTTTATCGGCTGGCGTTGTAGTTTAGCGGCTGGCGTTGGGGTTTAGCTACTGGCGTTGGGGTTTAGAGTGGTGGAGGTTTAGAGGCTGGCGTTTTGCTTTAGCTACTGGCGGGGTTTAGCGGCCGGCATTGGGGTTTATCTACTGGCGTTGGGGTTTAGCTACTGCCGTTGGGGTTTAGCTACTACCGTTGGGGTTTATCTACTGACGTTGGGGTTTAGCGACTAGCGTTGAGGTTTAGCTACTTGCATTGGGGTTTAGCGCTTGGCATTCGGTTTAGCTACTGGCGTTGGGATTTAGCTACTGGCGTTGGGGTTTAGCTACTGGCGTTGGGGTTAGCTACTGGTGTTGGGGTTTAGCGGTCGGCGTTGGGGTTTAGCGGCTGGTGTTGGGGTTTAGCTACTGGCGTTGGGGTTTAGCTACTGGCGTTGGGGTTTAGATACTGGCGTTGGGGTTTAGCTACTGGCGTTGGGGTTTAGCTACTGGCGTTGGGGTTTAGCGGCTGGCGTTGGGGTTTAGCGGTTGGCGTTGGGGTTTAGAGGTTGGCGTTGGGCTTTAGCTACTGGCGTTGGGGTTTAGTTACTGGCGTTGGGGTTTAGCGGCTGGCGTTGAGGTTTAGCTGCTTGCATTGGGGTTTAGCGCTTGGCATTCGGTTTAGCTACTGCCGTTGGGGTTTAGCTAATGGCGTTGGGATTTAGCTACTGGCGTTGGGGTTTAGCAACTGGCGTTGGGGTTTAACTACTGGCGGGGTTTAGCTACTGGCGTTGGGGTGTAGCTGCTGGCGTTGGGGTTTACATACTGGCATTGGGGTTTAGCTACTGGCATTGGCGTGTAGCTACTGGCTTTGGGGTGTAGCTACTGGCGTCGGGGTTTAGCTACTGGCGTCGGGGTTTAGCTACTGGCGTTGGGGTTTAGCGGCTGGCGGGGTTTAGCGGCTGGCATTGGGGTTTAAAGGTTGGCGTTGGGCTTTAGCTACTGGCGTTGGGGTTTAACGGCTGGCGTTGGGGTTTAGCGGCTGGCGTTGGGGTTTATCGGCTGGCGTTGGGGTTTAGCGGCTGGCGTTGGGGTTTAGCTACTGGCGGGGTTTAGAGTGGTGGAGGTTTAGAGGCTGGCGTTGTGCTTTAGCTACTGGCGCGGTTTAGCGGCCGGCATTGGGGTTTATCTACTGGCGTTGGGGTTTAGCTACTGCCGTTGGGGTTTATCTACTGACGTTGGGGTTTAGCGGCTGGCGTTGAGGTTTAGCTACTTGCATTGGGGTTTAGCGCTTGGCATTCAGTTTAGCTACTGGCGTTGGGATTTAGCTACTGGCATTGGGGTTTAGCTACTGACGTTGGGGTTTAGCTACTGGTGTTGGGGTTTAGCGGTCGGCGTTGGGGTTTAGCGGCTGGTGTTGGGGTTTAGCTACTGGCGTTGGGTTTAGCAACTGGCGTTGGGGTTCAGCTACTGGCGAGGTTTAACAACTGGCGTTGGGGTTTAACTACTGGCGGGGTTTAGCTACTGGCGTTGGGGTGTAGCTGCTGGCGTTGGGGTTTACCTACTGGCATTGGGGTTTAGCTACTGGCGTTGGCGTGTAGCTACTGGCGTTGGGGTGCAGCTACTGGCGTCGGGGTTTAGCTACTGGCGTCGGGGTGTAGCTACTGGCGTCGGGGTTTATCTACTGACGTTGGGGTTTCGCGACTAGCGTTGAGGTTTAGCTACTTGCATTGGGGTTTAGCGCTTGGCATTCGGTTTAGCTACTGGCGTTGGGATTTAGCTACTGGCGTTGGGGTTTAGCTACTGGCGTTGGGGTTTAGCTACTGGCGTTGGGGTTTAGCTACTGGTGTTGGGGTTTAGCGGTCGGCGTTGGGGTTTAGCGGCTGGTGTTGGGGTTTAGCTACTGGCGTTGGGTATAGCAACTGGCATTGGGGTTCAGCTACTGGCGAGGTTTAACAACTGGCGTTGGGGTTTAGCTACTGGCGTTGGGGGTTAGCTACTGGCGTTGGGGTTTAGCTACTGGCGTTGGGGTTTAGCGGCTGGCGTTGGGGTTTAGCGGCTGGCGTTGGGGTTTAGCTACTGGCGTGGAGGTGTAGCTACAGGCGTTGGGGTTTTGCTATGCGTTGGTGTTTAGCTACTGGCGTTGGTGTTTAGATACTGGCGTTGGGGGTTAGCTACTGGCGTTGGGGTTTAGCTACTGGCGTTGGCGTGTAGCTACTGGCGTTGGGGTGTAGCTACTGGCGTCGGGGTTTAGCTACTGGCGTCGGGGTTTAACTACTGGCGTTGGGGTTTAGTTACTGGCGTTGAGGTTTAGCGGCTAGCGTTGGGGTTTAGCGGCCGGCATTGGGGTTTAGTGACTGGCATTGGTGTTTAGCTACTGGCGGGGATTAGCGACTGGCTTTGGTGTTTAGCTCCTGGCGTTGGGGTTTAGCTACTAGCGTTGGTGTTTTGCTACTGGCGTTGGGGTTTAGCTACTGCCGTTGGGGTTTATCTACTGACGTTGGGGTTTAGCGGCTGGCGTTGAGGTTTAGCTGCTTGCATTGGGGTTTAGCGCTTGGCATTCGGTTTAGCTACTGCCGTTGGGGTTTAGCTACTGGCGTTGGGATTTAGCTACTGGCGTTGGGGTTTAGCTATATGCGTTGGGGTTTAGCTACTGGTGTTGGGGTTTAGCGGTCGGCGTTGGGGTTTAGCGGCTGGTGTTGGGGTTTAGCTACTGGCGTTGGGTTTAGCAACTGGCGTTGGGGTTCAGCTACTGGCAAGGTTTAACAACTGGCGTTGGGGTTTAGTTAATGGCGTTGGGTTTAGCAACTGGCGTTGGGGTTCAGCTACTGGCAAGGTTTAACAACTGGCGTTGGGGTTTAACTACTGGCGTTGGGTTTAGCAACTGGCGTTGGGGTTCAGCTACTGGCAAGGTTTAACAACTGGCGTTGGGGTTTAACTACTGGCGGGGTTTAGCTACTGGCGTTGGGGTGTAGCTGCTGGCGTTGGGGTTTACCTACTGGCATTGGGGTTTAGCTACTGGCGTTGGCGTGTAGCTACTGCCGTTGGGGTGTAGCTGCTGGCGTTGGGGTTTACCTACTGGCATTGGGGTTTAGCTACTGGCGTTGGGGTTTAGTAACTGGCGTTGAGGTTTAGCGGCTGGCGGGGTTTAGCTACTGGCATTGGGGTTGAGCTACTAACGTTGGGGTTTAGCTACTGGTGTTGTGCTTTAACAGCTGGCGTTGGGAATTAGCTACTGGCATTGGGGCTTAGCTACTGACGTTGGGGTATAGCGGCTGGCGTTGGGGTTTAGCGGGTGGCGTAGGGGTTCAGCGGCTGGCGTTGGGGTTTAGCGGCTGGCGTTGGGGTTTATCGGTTGGCGTTGGAGTTTAGCTACTAGTGTTGAGGTTTAACAGCTGCCGTTGGGGTTTAGCGGCTGGCGTTGGGGTTTATCGGCTGGCGTTGGCGTTTAGCTACTAGTGTTGGGGTTTAACGGCTGGCGTTGGGGTTTAGCGGTTGGCGTTGGGGTTTAACGGTTGGCATTGGGGTTTATCGGCTGGCGTTGGGGTTTAGCTACTAGCGTTGGGGTTTAACGGCTGGCGTTGGGGTTTAGCGGCTGGCATTGGGGTTTAGAGGTTGGCGTTGGGCTTTAGCTACTGGTGTTGGGTTTTAGTTACTGGCGGGGTTTAGCGGCTGGCGTTGGGGTTTAGCGGCTTGCATTGGGGTTTAGAGGTTGGCGTTGGGCTTTAGCTACTGGCGTTGGGGTTTAGCGGCTGGCGTTGGGGTTTAGCGGCTGGCGTTGGGGTTTAGCGGCTGGCGTTGGGGTTTAGCGGCTGGCGTTGGGGTTTATCGGCTGGCGTAATTTAGCGGCTGGCGTTGGGGTTTAGCTACTGGTGGTGGGGTTTAGCGGTCGGCGTTGGGGATTAGCGGCTGGTGTTGGGGTTTAGCTACTGGCGTTGGGTTTAGCAACTGGCGTTGGGGTTCAGCTACTGGCGAGGTTTAACAACTGGCGTTGGGGTTTAACTACTGACGTTGGGGTGTAGCTGCTGCCGTTGGGGTTGAGCTACTGGCGTTGGGGTGTAGCTGCTGGCGCTGGGGTTTAGCGGCTGGCGTTGGGGTTTATCGGCTGGCGTTGTAGTTTAGCGGCTGGCGTTGGGGTTTAGCTACTGGCGTTGGGGTTTAGAGTGGTGGAGGTTTAGAGGCTGGCGTTGTGCTTTAGCTACTGGCGGGGTATAGCGGCCGGCATTGGGGTTTATCTACTGGCGTTGGGGTTTAGCTACTGCCGTTGGGGTTTAGCTACTGCCGTTGGGGTTTATCTACTGACGTTGGGGTTTAGCGACTAGCGTTGAGGTTTAGCTACTTGCATTGGGGTTTAGCGCTTGGCATTCGGTTTAGCTACTGGCGTTGGGGTTAGCTACTGGCGTTGGGGTTTAGCTACTGGCGTTGGGGTTAGCTACTGGTGTTGGGGTTTAGCGGTCGGCGTTGGGGTTTAGCGGCTGGCGTTGGGGTTTAGCTACTGGCGTTGGGTATTGCAACTGGCATTGGGGTTCAGCTACTGGCGAGGTTTAACAACTGGCGTTGGGGTTTAGCTACTGGCGTTGGGGTTTAGCTACTGGCGTTGGGGTTTAGCTACTGGCGTTGGGGTTTAGCGGCTGGCGGGGTTTAGCGGCTGGCATTGGGGTTTAAAGGTTGGCGTTGGGCTTTAGCTACTGGCGTTGGGGTTTAACGGCTGGCGTTGGGGTTTAGCGGCTGGCGTTGGGGTTTATCGGCTGGCGTTGGGGTTTAGCGGCTGGCGTTGGGGTTTAGCTACTGGCGGGGTTTAGAGTGGTGGAGGTTTAGAGGCTGGCGTTGTGCTTTAGCTACTGGCGCGGTTTAGCGGCCGGCATTGGGGTTTATCTACTGGCGTTGGGGTTTAGCTACTGCCGTTGGGGTTTATCTACTGACGTTGGGGTTTAGCGGCTGGCGTTGAGGTTTAGCTACTTGCATTGGGGTTTAGCGCTTGGCATTCAGTTTAGCTACTGGCGTTGGGATTTAGCTACTGGCATTGGGGTTTAGCTACTGACGTTGGGGTTTAGCTACTGGTGTTGGGGTTTAGCGGTCGGCGTTGGGGTTTAGCGGCTGGTGTTGGGGTTTAGCTACTGGCGTTGGGTTTAGCAACTGGCGTTGGGGTTCAGCTACTGGCGAGGTTTAACAACTGGCGTTGGGGTTTAACTACTGGCGGGGTTTAGCTACTGGCGTTGGGGTGTAGCTGCTGGCGTTGGGGTTTACCTACTGGCATTGGGGTTTAGCTACTGGCGTTGGCGTGTAGCTACTGGCGTTGGGGTGCAGCTACTGGCGTCGGGGTTTAGCTACTGGCGTCGGGGTGTAGCTACTGGCGTCGGGGTTTATCTACTGACGTTGGGGTTTCGCGACTAGCGTTGAGGTTTAGCTACTTGCATTGGGGTTTAGCGCTTGGCATTCGGTTTAGCTACTGGCGTTGGGATTTAGCTACTGGCGTTGGGGTTTAGCTACTGGCGTTGGGGTTTAGCTACTGGCGTTGGGGTTTAGCTACTGGTGTTGGGGTTTAGCGGTCGGCGTTGGGGTTTAGCGGCTGGTGTTGGGGTTTAGCTACTGGCGTTGGGTATAGCAACTGGCATTGGGGTTCAGCTACTGGCGAGGTTTAACAACTGGCGTTGGGGTTTAGCTACTGGCGTTGGGGGTTAGCTACTGGCGTTGGGGTTTAGCTACTGGCGTTGGGGTTTAGCGGCTGGCGTTGGGGTTTAGCGGCTGGCGTTGGGGTTTAGCTACTGGCGTGGAGGTGTAGCTACAGGCGTTGGGGTTTTGCTATGCGTTGGTGTTTAGCTACTGGC
Source organism: Leucoraja ocellata (assembly GCA_036785375.1). Lineage (NCBI taxonomy): Eukaryota > Metazoa > Chordata > Chondrichthyes > Rajiformes > Rajidae > Leucoraja > Leucoraja ocellata. The sequence continues at coordinate 176,178 of JAWMAR010001505.1, read as the reverse complement.
GTTGGTGTTTAGATACTGGCGTTGGGGGTTAGCTACTGGCGTTGGGGTTTAGCTACTGGCGTTGGCGTGTAGCTACTGGCGTTGGGGTGTAGCTACTGGCGTCGGGGTTTAGCTACTGGCGTCGGGGTTTAACTACTGGCGTTGGGGTTTAGTTACTGGCGTTGAGGTTTAGCGGCTAGCGTTGGGGTTTAGCGGCCGGCATTGGGGTTTAGTGACTGGCATTGGTGTTTAGCTACTGGCGGGGTTTAGCGACTGGCTTTGGTGTTTAGCTCCTGGCGTTGGGGTTTAGCTACTAGCGTTGGTGTTTTGCTACTGGCGTTGGGGTTTAGCTACTGCCGTTGGGGTTTATCTACTGACGTTGGGGTTTAGCGGCTGGCGTTGAGGTTTAGCTGCTTGCATTGGGGTTTAGCGCTTGGCATTCGGTTTAGCTACTGCCGTTGGGGTTTAGCTACTGGCGTTGGGATTTAGCTACTGGCGTTGGGGTTTAGCTATATGCGTTGGGGTTTAGCTACTGGTGTTGGGGTTTAGCGGTCGGCGTTGGGGTTTAGCGGCTGGTGTTGGGGTTTAGCTACTGGCGTTGGGTTTAGCAACTGGCGTTGGGGTTCAGCTACTGGCAAGGTTTAACAACTGGCGTTGGGGTTTAGTTAATGGCGTTGGGTTTAGCAACTGGCGTTGGGGTTCAGCTACTGGCAAGGTTTAACAACTGGCGTTGGGGTTTAACTACTGGCGTTGGGTTTAGCAACTGGCGTTGGGGTTCAGCTACTGGCAAGGTTTAACAACTGGCGTTGGGGTTTAACTACTGGCGGGGTTTAGCTACTGGCGTTGGGGTGTAGCTGCTGGCGTTGGGGTTTACCTACTGGCATTGGGGTTTAGCTACTGGCGTTGGCGTGTAGCTACTGCCGTTGGGGTGTAGCTGCTGGCGTTGGGGTTTACCTACTGGCATTGGGGTTTAGCTACTGGCGTTGGGGTTTAGTTACTGGCGTTGAGGTTTAGCGGCTGGCGGGGTTTAGCTACTGGCATTGGGGTTGAGCTACTAACGTTGGGGTTTAGCTACTGGTGTTGTGCTTTAACAGCTGGCGTTGGGAATTAGCTACTGGCATTGGGGCTTAGCTACTGACGTTGGGGTATAGCGGCTGGCGTTGGGGTTTAGCGGGTGGCGTAGGGGTTCAGCGGCTGGCGTTGGGGTTTAGCGGCTGGCGTTGGGGTTTATCGGTTGGCGTTGGAGTTTAGCTACTAGTGTTGAGGTTTAACAGCTGCCGTTGGGGTTTAGCGGCTGGCGTTGGGGTTTATCGGCTGGCGTTGGCGTTTAGCTACTAGTGTTGGGGTTTAACGGCTGGCGTTGGGGTTTAGCGGTTGGCGTTGGGGTTTAACGGTTGGCATTGGGGTTTATCGGCTGGCGTTGGGGTTTAGCTACTAGCGTTGGGGTTTAACGGCTGGCGTTGGGGTTTAGCGGCTGGCATTGGGGTTTAGAGGTTGGCGTTGGGCTTTAGCTACTGGTGTTGGGTTTTAGTTACTGGCGGGGTTTAGCGGCTGGCGTTGGGGTTTAGCGGCTTGCATTGGGGTTTAGAGGTTGGCGTTGGGCTTTAGCTACTGACGTTGGGGTTTATTTACTGGCGTTGGGGTTTAGCGGCTGGCGTTGGGGTTTAGCGGCTGGCGTTGGGGTTTATCGGCTGGCGTTGTAATTTAGCGGCTGGCGTTGGGGTTTAGCTACTGGTGGTGGGGTTTAGCGGTCGGCGTTGGGGTTTAGCGGCTGGTGTTGGGGTTTAGCTACTGGCGTTGGGTTTAGCAACTGGCCTTGGGGTTCAGCTACTGGCGAGGTTTAACAACTGGCGTTGGGGTTTAACTACTGACGTTGGGGTGTAGCTGCTGGCGTTGGGGTTTAGCTACTGGCGTTGGGGTGTAGCTGCTGGCGTTGGGGTTTAGCGGCTGGCGTTGGGGTTTATCGGCTGGCGTTGTAGTTTAGCGGCTGGCGTTGGGGTTTAGCTACTGGCGTTGGGGTTTAGAGTGGTGGAGGTTTAGAGGCTGGCGTTGTGCTTTAGCTACTGGCGGGGTTTAGCGGCCGGCATTGGGGTTTATCTACTGGCGTTGGGGTTTAGCTACTGCCGTTGGTGTTTAGCTACTGCCGTTGGGGTTTATCTACTGACGTTGGGGTTTAGCGACTAGCGTTGAGGTTTAGCTACTTGCATTGGGGTTTAGCGCTTGGCATTCGGTTTAGCTACTGCCGTTGGGGTTTAGCTACTGGCGTTGGGATTTAGCTACTGGCGTTGGGGTTTAGCTACTGGCGTTGGGGTTTAGCTACTGGTGTTGGGGTTTAGCGGTCGGCGTTGGGGTTTAGCGGCTGGTGTTGGGGTTTAGCTACTGGCGTTGGGTTTAGCAACTGGCGTTGGGGTTCAGCTACTGGCAAGGTTTAACAACTGGCGTTGGGGTTTAACTACTGGCGGGGTTTAGCTACTGGCGTTGGGGTGTAGCTGCTGGCGTTGGGGTTTACCTACTGGCATTGGGGTTTAGCTACTGGCGTTGGCGTGTAGCTACTGGCGTTGGGGTGTAGCTGCTGGCGTTGGGGTTTTCCTACTGGCATTGGGGTTTAGCTACTGGCGTTGGGGTTTAGTTACTGGCGTTGAGGTTTAGCGGCTGGCGGGGTTTAGCTACTGGCATTGGGGTTGAGCTACTAACGTTGGGGTTTAGCTACTGGTGTTGTGCTTTAACAGCTGGCGTTGGGAATTAGCTACTGGCATTGGGGCTTAGCTACTGACGTTGGGGTATAGCGGCTGGCGTTGGGGTTTAGCGGGTGGCGTAGGGGTTCAGCGGCTGGCGTTGGGGTTTAGCGGCTGGCGTTGGGGTTTATCGGTTGGCGTTGGAGTTTAGCTACTAGTGTTGAGGTTTAACAGCTGCCGTTGGGGTTTAGCGGCTGGCGTTGGGGTTTATCGGCTGGCGTTGGCGTTTAGCTACTAGTGTTGGGGTTTAACGGCTGGCGTTGGTGTTTAGCGGTTGGCGTTGGGGTTTAACGGTTGGCATTGGGGTTTATCGGCTGGCGTTGGGGTTTAGCTACTAGCGTTGGGGTTTAACGGCTGGCGTTGGGGTTTAGCGGCTGGCATTGGGGTTTAGAGGTTGGCGTTGGGCTTTAGCTACTGGTGTTGGGTTTTAGTTACTGGCGGGGTTTAGCGGCTGGCGTTGGGGTTTAGCGGCTTGCATTGGGGTTTAGAGGTTGGCGTTGGGCTTTAGCTACTGACGTTGGGGTTTATTTACTGGCGTTGGGGTTTAGCGGCTGGCGTTGGGGTTTAGCGGCTGGCGTTGGGGTTTATCGGCTGGCGTAATTTAGCGGCTGGCGTTGGGGTTTAGCTACTGGTGGTGGGGTTTAGCGGTCGGCGTTGGGGATTAGCGGCTGGTGTTGGGGTTTAGCTACTGGCGTTGGGTTTAGCAACTGGCGTTGGGGTTCAGCTACTGGCGAGGTTTAACAACTGGCGTTGGGGTTTAACTACTGACGTTGGGGTGTAGCTGCTGCCGTTGGGGTTGAGCTACTGGCGTTGGGGTGTAGCTGCTGGCGCTGGGGTTTAGCGGCTGGCGTTGGGGTTTATCGGCTGGCGTTGTAGTTTAGCGGCTGGCGTTGGGGTTTAGCTACTGGCGTTGGGGTTTAGAGTGGTGGAGGTTTAGAGGCTGGCGTTGTGCTTTAGCTACTGGCGGGGTATAGCGGCCGGCATTGGGGTTTATCTACTGGCGTTGGGGTTTAGCTACTGCCGTTGGGGTTTAGCTACTGCCGTTGGGGTTTATCTACTGACGTTGGGGTTTAGCGACTAGCGTTGAGGTTTAGCTACTTGCATTGGGGTTTAGCGCTTGGCATTCGGTTTAGCTACTGGCGTTGGGGTTAGCTACTGGCGTTGGGGTTTAGCTACTGGCGTTGGGGTTAGCTACTGGTGTTGGGGTTTAGCGGTCGGCGTTGGGGTTTAGCGGCTGGTGTTGGGGTTTAGCTACTGGCGTTGGGTATTGCAACTGGCATTGGGGTTCAGCTACTGGCGAGGTTTAACAACTGGCGTTGGGGTTTAGCTACTGGCGTTGGGGTTTAGCTACTGGCGTTGGGGTTTAGCTACTGGTGTTGGGGTTTAGCGGCTGGCGTTGGGGTTTAGCGGCTGGCGTTGGGGTTTAGAGGTTGGCGTTGGGGTTTAGTTACTGGCGTTGGGGTTTAGTTACTGGCGTTGGGGTTTAGTTACTGGCGTTGGGGTTTAGCGGCTGGCGGGGTTTAGCGGCTGGCATTGGGGTTTAAAGGTTGGCGTTGGGCTTCAGCTACTGGCGTTGGGGTTTAGCGGCTGGCGTTGGGGTTTAGCGGCTGGCGTTGGGGTTTATCGGCTGGCGTTGGGGTTTAGCAGCTGGCGTTGGGGTTTAGCTACTGGCGGGGTTGAGAGTGGTGGAGGTTTAGAGGCTGGCGTTGTGCTTTAGCTACTGGCGCGGTTTAGCGGCCGGCATTGGGGTTTATCTACTGGCGTTGGGGTTTAGCTACTGCCGTTGGGGTTTATCTACTGACGTTGGGGTTTAGCGGCTGGCGTTGAGGTTTAGCTACTTGCATTGGGGTTTAGCGCTTGGCATTCGGTTTAGCTACTGGCGTTGGGATTTAGCTACTGGCGTTGGGGTTTAGCTACTGGCGTTGGGGTTTAGCTACTGGTGTTGGGGTTTAGCGGTCGGCGTTGGGGTTTAGCGGCTGGTGTTGGGGTTTAGCTACTGCCGTTGGGTTTAGCAACTGGCGTTGGGGTTCAGCTACTGGCGAGGTTTAACAACTGGCGTTGGGGTTTAACTACTGGCGGGGTTTAGCTACTGGCGTTGGGGTGTAGCTGCTGGCGTTGGGGTTTACCTACTGGCATTGGGGTTTAGCTACTGGCGTTGGCGTGTAGCTACTGGCGTTGGGGTGTAGCTATTGGCGTCGGGGTTTAGCTACTGGCGTCGGGGTGTAGCTACTGGCGTCGGGATTTATCTACTGACGTTGGGGTTTCGCGACTAGCGTTGAGGTTTAGCTTACTTGCATTGGGGTTTAGCGCTTGGCATTCGGTTTAGCTACTGGCGTTGGGATTTAGCTACTGGCGTTGGGGTTTAGCTACTGGCGGGGTTTAGCTACTGGCGTTGGGGTTTAGCTACTGGTGTTGGGGTTTAGCGGTCGGCGTTGGGGTTTAGCGGCTGGTGTTGGGGTTTAGCTACTGGCGTTGGGTATAGCAACTGGCATTGGGGTTCAGCTACTGGCGAGGTTTAACAACTGGCGTTGGGGTTTAGCTACTGGCGTTGGGGTTTAGCTACTGGCGTTGGGGTTTAGCGGCTGGCGTTGGGGTTTAGCGGCTGGCGTTGGGGTTTAGCTACTGGCGTGGAGGTGTAGCTACAGGCGTTGGGGTTTAGCTATGCGTTGGTGTTTAGCTACTAGCGTTGGCGTGTAGCTACTGGCGTCGGGGTTTAGCTACTGGCGTCGGGTTTAGCTACTGGCGTTGGGGTTTAGTTACTGGCGTTGAGGTTTAGCGGCTAGCGTTGGGGTTTAGCGGCCGGCATTGGGGTTTAGTGACTGGCATTGGTGTTTAGCTACTGGCGGGGTTTAGCGACTGGCTTTGGTGTTTAGCTCCTGGCGTTGGGGTTTAGCTACTAGCGTTGGTGTTTTGCTACTGGCGTTGGGGTTTAGCTACTGCCGTTGGGGTTTATCTACTGACGTTGGGGTTTAGCTACTGGTGTTGGGGTTTAGCTACTGGCGTTGGGTTTAGCAACTGGCGTTGGGGTTCAGCTACTGGCGAGGTTTAACAACAGGCGTTGGGGTTTAGCGGCTGGTGTTGGGGTTTAACTACTGGCGGGGTTTAGCTACTGGCGTTGGGGTGTAGCTGCTGGCATTGGGGTTTACCTACTGGCGTTGGGGTTTAGCTACTGGCGTTGGCGTGTAGCTACTGGCGTTGGGGTGTAGCTATTGGCGTCGGGGTTTAGCTACTGGCGTCGGGGTTTAGCTACTGGCGTTGGGGTTTAGTTACTGGCGTTGAGGTTTAGCGGCTGGCGTTGGGGTTTAGCTACTGGTATTGGGGTTGAGCTACTGACGTTGGGGTTTAGCTACTGGTGTTGTGCTTTAACAGCTGGCACTGGGAATTAGCTACTGGCATTGGGGTTTAGCTACTTACGTTGGGGTTTAGCGGCTGGCGTTGGGGTTTAGCGGGTGGCGTTGGGGTTTAGCGGCTGGCGTTTGGGTTTAGCGGCTGGCGGGGTTTATCGGTTGGCGTTGGAGTTTAGCTACTAGTGTTGAGGTTTAACAGCTGGCGTTGGGGTTTAGCGGCTGGCGTTGGGGTTTATCGGCTGGCGTTGGGGTTTAGCTACTAGTGTTGGGGTTTAACGGCTGGCGTTGGGGTTTAGCGGCTGGCGTTGGGGTTTAACGGTTGGCGTTGGGGTTTATCGGCTGGCGTTGGGGTTTAGCTACTAGCGTTGGGGTTTAACGGCTGGCGTTGGGGTTTAGCGGCTGGCATTGGGGTTTAGAGGTTGGCGTTGGGCTTTAGCTACTGGCGTTGGGTTTTAGTTACTGCCGTTGGGGTTTAGCGGCTGGTGTTGGGGTTTAGCGGCTTGCATTGGGGTTTAGAGGTTGGCGTTGGGCTTTAGCTACTGACGTTGGGGTTTATTTACTGGCGTTGGGGTTTAGCGGCTGGCGTTGGGGTTTAGCGGCTGGCGTTGGGGTTTATCGGCTGGCGTTGTAATTTAGCGGCTGCCGTTGGGGTTTAGCTACTGGCGTTGGGATTTAGCTACTGGTGTTGGGGTTTAGCGGTGGCTTTGGGGTTTAGCGGCTGGTGTTGGGGTGTAGCTGCTGGCGTTGGGGTTTACCTACTGGCATTGGGGTTTAGCTACTGGCGTTGGCGTGTAGCTACTGGCGTTGGGGTGTAGCTATTGGCGTCGGGGTTTAGCTACTGGCGTCGGGGTGTAGCTACTGGCGTCGGGATTTATCTACTGACGTTGGGGTTTCGCGACTAGCGTTGAGGTTTAGCTTACTTGCATTGGGGTTTAGCGCTTGGCATTCGGTTTAGCTACTGGCGTTGGGATTTAGCTACTGGCGTTGGGGTTTAGCTACTGGCGGGGTTTAGCTACTGGCGTTGGGGTTTAGCTACTGGTGTTGGGGTTTAGCGGTCGGCGTTGGGGTTTAGCGGCTGGTGTTGGGGTTTAGCTACTGGCGTTGGGTATAGCAACTGGCATTGGGGTTCAGCTACTGGCGAGGTTTAACAACTGGCGTTGGGGTTTAGCTACTGGCGTTGGGGTTTAGCTACTGGCGTTGGGGTTTAGCGGCTGGCGTTGGGGTTTAGCGGCTGGCGTTGGGGTTTAGCTACTGGCGTGGAGGTGTAGCTACAGGCGTTGGGGTTTAGCTATGCGTTGGTGTTTAGCTACTGGCGTTGGTGTTTAGATACTGGCGTTGGGGGTTAGCTACTGGCGTTGGGGTTTAGCTACTTACGTTGGGGTTTAGCGGCTGGCGTTGGGGTTTAGCGGGTGGCGTTGGGGTTTAGCGGCTGGCGTTTGGGTTTAGCGGCTGGCGGGGTTTATCGGTTGGCGTTGGAGTTTAGCTACTAGTGTTGAGGTTTAACAGCTGGCGTTGGGGTTTAGCGGCTGGCGTTGGGGTTTATCGGCTGGCGTTGGGGTTTAGCTACTAGTGTTGGGGTTTAACGGCTGGCGTTGGGGTTTAGCGGCTGGCGTTGGGGTTTAACGGTTGGCGTTGGGGTTTATCGGCTGGCGTTGGGGTTTAGCTACTAGCGTTGGGGTTTAACGGCTGGCGTTGGGGTTTAGCGGCTGGCATTGGGGTTTAGAGGTTGGCGTTGGGCTTTAGCTACTGGCGTTGGGTTTTAGTTACTGCCGTTGGGGTTTAGCGGCTGGTGTTGGGGTTTAGCGGCTTGCATTGGGGTTTAGAGGTTGGCGTTGGGCTTTAGCTACTGACGTTGGGGTTTATTTACTGGCGTTGGGGTTTAGCGGCTGGCGTTGGGGTTTAGCGGCTGGCGTTGGGGTTTATCGGCTGGCGTTGTAATTTAGCGGCTGCCGTTGGGGTTTAGCTACTGGCGTTGGGATTTAGCTACTGGTGTTGGGGTTTAGCGGTGGCTTTGGGGTTTAGCGGCTGGTGTTGGGGTGTAGCTGCTGGCGTTGGGGTTTACCTACTGGCATTGGGGTTTAGCTACTGGCGTTGGCGTGTAGCTACTGGCGTTGGGGTGTAGCTATTGGCGTCGGGGTTTAGCTACTGGCGTCGGGGTGTAGCTACTGGCGTCGGGATTTATCTACTGACGTTGGGGTTTCGCGACTAGCGTTGAGGTTTAGCTTACTTGCATTGGGGTTTAGCGCTTGGCATTCGGTTTAGCTACTGGCGTTGGGATTTAGCTACTGGCGTTGGGGTTTAGCTACTGGCGGGGTTTAGCTACTGGCGTTGGGGTTTAGCTACTGGTGTTGGGGTTTAGCGGTCGGCGTTGGGGTTTAGCGGCTGGTGTTGGGGTTTAGCTACTGGCGTTGGGTATAGCAACTGGCATTGGGGTTCAGCTACTGGCGAGGTTTAACAACTGGCGTTGGGGTTTAGCTACTGGCGTTGGGGTTTAGCTACTGGCGTTGGGGTTTAGCGGCTGGCGTTGGGGTTTAGCGGCTGGCGTTGGGGTTTAGCTACTGGCGTGGAGGTGTAGCTACAGGCGTTGGGGTTTAGCTATGCGTTGGTGTTTAGCTACTGGCGTTGGTGTTTAGATACTGGCGTTGGGGGTTAGCTACTGGCGTTGGGGTTTAGCTACTGGCGTTGGCGTGTAGCTACTGGCGTCGGGGTTTAGCTACTGGCGTCGGGTTTAGCTACTGGCGTTGGGGTTTAGTTACTGGCGTTGAGGTTTAGCGGCTAGCGTTGGGGTTTAGCGGCCGGCATTGGGGTTTAGTGACTGGCATTGGTGTTTAGCTACTGGCGGGGTTTAGCGACCGGCTTTGGTGTTTAGCTCCTGGCGTTGGGGTTTAGCTACTAGCGTTGGTGTTTTGCTACTGGCGTTGGGGTTTAGCTACTGCCGTTGGGGTTTATCTACTGACGTTGGGGTTTAGCTACTGGTGTTGGGGTTTAGCTACTGGCGTTGGGTTTAGCAACTGGCGTTGGGGTTCAGCTACTGGCGAGGTTTAACAACAGGCGTTGGGGTTTAGCGGCTGGTGTTGGGGTTTAACTACTGGCGGGGTTTAGCTACTGGCGTTGGGGTGTAGCTGCTGGCATTGGGGTTTACCTACTGGCGTTGGGGTTTAGCTACTGGCGTTGGCGTGTAGCTACTGGCGTTGGGGTGTAGCTATTGGCGTCGGGGTTTAGCTACTGGCGTCGGGGTTTAGCTACTGGCGTTGGGGTTCAGTTACTGGCGTTGAGGTTTAGCGGCTGGCGTTGGGGTTTAGCTACTGGCATTGGGGTTGAGCTACTGACATTGGGGTTTAGCTACTGGTGTTGTGCTTTAACAGCTGGCACTGGGAATTAGCTACTGGCATTGGGGTTTAGCTACTTACGTTGGGGTTTAGCGGCTGGCGTTGGGGTTTAGCGGGTGGCGTTGGGGTTTAGCGGCTGGCGTTTGGGTTTAGCGGCTGGCGGGGTTTATCGGTTGGCGTTGGAGTTTAGCTACTAGTGTTGAGGTTTAACAGCTGGCGTTGGGGTTTAGCGGCTGGCGTTGGGGTTTATCGGCTGGCGTTGGGGTTTAGCTACTAGTGTTGGGGTTTAACGGCTGGCGTTGGGGTTTAGCGGCTGGCGTTGGGGTTTAACGGTTGGCGTTGGGGTTTATCGGCTGGCGTAAAGGTTAAGCTACTAGCGTTGGGGTTTAACGGCTGGCGTTGGGGTTTAGCGGCTGGCATTGGGGTTGGGGTTTAGCTACTGGCGTTGGGGTTTATGTACTGGTGTTGGGGTTTAGCTGCTGGCGTTGGGGTTTAGCTACTGCCGTTGGGGTGTAGCTGCTGGCGTTGGGTTTAGCGGCTAGCGTTGGGGTTTATCGGCTGGCGTTGTAGTTTAGCGGCTGGCATTGGGGTTAACTACTGGCGTTGGGGTTTAGAGTGGTGGAGGTTTAGAGGCTGGGATTGTGCTTTAGCTACTGGCGCGGTTTAGCGGCCGGTATTGGGGTTTATCTACTGGCGTTGGGGGTTAGCTACTGCCGTTGGGGTTTATCTACTGACGTTGGGGTTTAGCGGCTGGCGTTGAGGTTTAGCTACTTGCATTGGGGTTTAGCGCTTGGCATTCGGTTTAGCTACTGGCGTTGGGATTTAGCTACTGGCGTTGGGGTTTAGCTACTGGCGTTGGGGGTTTAGCTAATGGTGTTGGGGTTTAGCGGTCGGCGTTGGGGTTTAGCGGCTGGTGTTGGGGTTTAGCTACTGGCTTTGGGTTTAGCAACTGGCGTTGGGGTTCAGCTACTGGCATTGGGGTGTAGCTACTGGCGTCGGGGTTTAGCTACTGGCGTCGGGGTTTAGCTACGCGTTGGTGTTTAGTTACTGGCGTTGAGGTTTAGCGGCTGGCGTTGGTGTTTAGCTACTGGCATTGGGGTTGAGCTACTGACGTTGGGGTTTAGCTACTGTTGTTGTGCTTTAACAGCTGGCGTTGGGAATTAGCTACTGGCATTGGGGCTTAGCTACTGACGTTGGGGTTTAGCGGCTGGCGTTGGGGTTTAGCGGGTGGCGTAGGGGTTCAGCGGCTGGCGTTGGGGTTTAGCGGCTGGCGTTGGGGTTTATCGGTTGGCGTTGGAGTTTAGCTACTAGTGTTGAGGTTTAACAGCTGCCGTTGGGGTTTAGCGGCTGGCGTTGGGGTTTATCGGCTGGCGTTGGGGTTTAGCTACTAGTGTTGGGGTTTAACGGCTGGCGTTGGAGTTTAGCGGCTGGCGTTGGGGTTTAACGGTCGGCGTTGGGGTTTAGCGGCTGGTGTTGGGGTTTAGCTACTGGCGTTGGGTTTAGCAACTGGCGTTGGGGTTCAGCTACTGGCGAGGTTTAACATCTGGCGTTGGGGTTTAACTACTGATGTTGGGGTTTAGCTGCTGGCGTTGGGGTTTAGCTACTGGCGTTGGGGTGTAGCTGCTGGTGTTGGGGTTTAGTGGCTGGCGTTGGGGTTTATCGGCTGGCGTTGTAGTTTAGCGGCTGGCGTTGGGGTTTAGCTACTGGCGTTGGGGTTTAGAGTGGTGGAGGTTTAGAGGCTGGCGTTGTGCTTTAGCTACTGGCGGGGTTTAGCGGCCGGCATTGGGGTTTATCTACTGGCGTTGGGGTTTAGCTACTGCCGTTGGGGTTTAGCTACTGCCGTTGGGGTTTATCTACTGACGTTGGGGTTTCGCGACTAGCGTTGAGGTTTAGCTACTTGCATTGGGGTTTTGCGCTTGGCATTCGGTTTAGCTACTGGCGTTGGGATTTAGCTACTGGCGTTGGGGTTTAGCTACTGGCGTTGGGGTTTAGCTACTGGCGTTGGGGTTTAGCTACTGGTGTTGGGGTTTAGCTACTGTCTTTGGAGTTTAGCTACTGTCGTTGGGGTTTAGCTACAGGCGTTGGGGTTTAGCTACAGGCGTTGGGGTTTAGCTACAGGCGTTGGGGTTTAGCTACTGATGTTGGGGTTTAGCTACTGGTGTTGTGGTTTAGCTACTGGCGTTGGGGTTTAGCTACTGGCGTTGGGGTTTAACTACTGGCGTCGGGGTTTAGCGGCTGGCGTTGGGGTCTAGGGGCTGGCGTTGGGGTTTAGCTACTGGTGTTGATGTTTAGTTACTGGCATTGGTGTTTAGCTATTGGCGTTGGGGTTTACCTACTGGCGGGGTTTAGCTACTGGCGTTGGTGTTTCGCTACTGGCATTGGTGTTTAGCTATTGGCGTTGGGGTTTACCTACTGGCGTTGGGGTTTAGCTACTGGCGTTGGGGTTTAGCGGCTGGCATTGGGGTTTAGCTACTGGCGTTGGGGTTTAGCTACTGGCGTTGGGGATAAGGTACTGGCGTTGGGGTTTAACTACTGGCGTTGGGGATTAGCTACTGGCGTTGGTGATTAGCTACTGGCATGGGTTTAGCTACTGGCGTTGTGGTTTAGCTACTGGCGTGCTTTAGCTACTGGCGTTGTGCTTTAGCTACAGGTGTTGGGCTTTAGCTTCCGGCGTTGGTGTTTAGCTACTGGCGTTGGTGTTTAGGTACTGGCGTTGGGGTTTAGCGGCTGTCGTTGGGGTTTAGCGGCTGGCGTTGGGGTTTAGCGGCTGGCGTTGGGGTTTAACGGTTGGCGTTTGGGTTTATCGGCTGGCGTTGGGGTTTAGCTACTGGAGTTGGGGTTTAGCGGCTGGCGTTGGGGTTTAGCGGCTGGCTTTAGGGTTTAAAGGTTGGCGTTGGGCTTTAGCTACTGGCGTTATGCTTAGCTACTGGCGTGTTCTTTAGCTACTGGCGTTGTGCTTTAGCTACTGGCGTTGTGCTTTAGCTACTGTCCTTGGGGTTTAGCTACAGGCGTTGGGGTTTAGCTACAGGCGTTGGGGTTTAGCTACAGGCGTTGGGGTTTAGCTACAGGCGTTGGGGTTTATCTACTGACGTTGGGGTTTAGCTACTGGTGTTGTGGTTTATCTACTGGCGTTGGTGTTTCGCTACTGGCATTGGTGTTTAGCTATTTGCGTTGGGGTTTAGCTACTGGCGTTGGGGTTTAGCTACTGACGTTGGGGTTTAGCTATTGGTATTGGTGTTTAGCTACTGGCGTGGTTTAGCTACTGGCGTTGGGGTTTACCGGCTGGCTTTGAGGTTTCGCGGCTGGCGTTGGGGTTTAGTGGCTGGCGTTGGGGTTTAGCTGCTGGCGTTGGGGTTTAGCTACTGGCATTGGTGTTTAACTATGGCGTTGGGGTTTAGCTACTGGCGTTGGGGTCTAGCTACTGGCGTTTGGGTTTAGCTTCTGGCGTTGGGGTTTAGCTACTGGCGTTGGGGTTTAGCTACTGGCGGGGTTTAGCTACTGGCGTTGGTGTTGAGCTACTGGCATTGGGGTTTAACGACTGGCATTGGGGTTTAACTACTGGTGTTGGGGTTTAGCTGCTGGAGTTGGGGTTTAGCGGCTGGCGTTGGGGTTTAATGGTTGGTGTTGGGGTTTAGGTACTGGCGTTGTCCTTTAACTACTGGCGTTGGGGTTTACCTACTGGCGTTGGGGTTCAGCTACTGGCGTTGGGGTTTACCTACTGGCGTTGGGGTTTAGCTGCTGGTGTTGATGTTTTGTTACTGGCGTTGGGCTTCAGCTACTGGCATTTGGGTTTATCTACTGGGGTTGGGGTTTTGCTACTGGCGTTGGGGTTTATCCTCTGCTGGGGCTTTAGCTACTGGCGTTGGGGTTTATCTACTGGTGTTGGGGTTTAGCTACTGGCGTTTGGGTTTAGCTACTGGCGTTGGGGTTTAGCTACTGGCGTTGGGGTTTAGAGGCTGGCTTTGGGGTTTAGAGGTTGGCGTTGGGCTTTAGGTACTGGCGTTGTGCTTTAGCTACTGGCGTTGTGCTTTAGCTACTGGCGTCGTGCTTTGGCTACTGGCGTTGGGGTTTAGCGGCTGGCATTTATGTTTAGCTACTGGAGTTGGGGATTAGCTACTGTCATTGTGGTTTAGCTACTGGCGTTGAGGTTTAGCTACTGGCGTTGGGGTTTAGCGGCTGGCGTTGGGGATAGCGGCTGGCTTTGGGGTTTAGAGGTTGGCGTTGGGCTTTAGCTACTGGCGTTGTGCTTTAGCTACTGGCGTTGTGCTTTAGCTACTGGCGTTGGTGTTGAGCTACTGGCATTGGGGTTTAACGACTGGCATTGGGGTTTAACTACTGGTGTTGGGGTTTAGCTGCTGTTGGGCTTTAGCTACTGGCGTTGTCCTTTAACTACTAGCATTGGGGTTTACCTACTGGCGTTGGGGTTCAGCTACTGGCGTTGGGGTTTACCTACTGGCGTTGGGGTTTAGCTGCTGGTGTTGGGGTTTACCTACTGGCGTTGGGGTTCAGCTACTGGCGTTGGGGTTTACCTACTGGTGTTGGGGTTCAGCTACTGGCGTTGGGGTTCAGCTACTGGCGTTGGGGTTTACCTACTGGCGTTGGGGTTTAGCTGCTGGCGTTGGGTTTCAGCTACTGGCATTTGGGTTTATCTACTGGGGTTGGGGTTTTGCTACTGGCGTTGCGGTTTATCCACTGCTGTTGGGCTTTAGCTACTGGCGTTGGGGTTTATCTACTGGTGTTGGGGTTTAGCTACTGGCGTTTGGGTTTAGCCACTGGCGTTGGGGTTTAGCTACTGGCGTTGGGGTTTAGCTACTGGCGTTGGTGTTCAGCTACTGGCGTTGAGGTTTAGAGGCTGGCGTTGAGCTTTAGCTACTGGCGTCGTGCTTTGGCTACTGGCGTTGGGGTTTAGCGGCTGGCATTTATGTTTAGCTACTGGCGTTGGGGATTAGCTACTGTCATTGTGGTTTAGCTACTGGCGTTGTGGTTTAGCTACTGGCGTTGGGATTTAGCGGCTGGCGTTGGGGTTTAGCTACTGGTGTTGGGCTTCAGCTACTGGCGTTGGGCTTTAGCTACTGGCGTTGTGGTTTAGCAACCGGCGTTAGGGTTTAGCTACTGGCGTTGGGGTTTAGCTACTGGCGTTGAGGTTTAGCTACTGCTGTTGGGCTTTAGCTACTGCCGTTGGGGTTTAGCGGCTGGCGTTGGGGTTTAGCGGCTGGCGTTGGGGTTTAGCGGCTGGCTGGGTTTTAGAGGTTGGCGTTGGCTTTAGCTACTGGCGTTGTGCTTTAGCTACGGGCGTTGGGGTTTAGCTACTGTCGTTGGGGTTTAGCTAGTTGCGGGGTTTAGCTACAGGCGGGGTTTAGCTGCTGACGTTGGGGTTTAGTTAGTGGCGTTGGGGTTTAGCTACTGGCGTTGGGGTTTAGCTACTGGCATTGGTGTTTAGCTACTGGCGTTGTGGTTTATTTACTGGCGTTGGGGTTTAGCTACTGGCGTTGGGGTTTAGTTACTGGCGTTGGGGTTTAGCGGCTGACGTTGTGGTTTAGCTGCTGGCGTTGGTGTTTAGCTACTGGCATTGGGGTTTAGCTACTGGTGTTGGGGTTTAGCTGCTGGCGTTGGGGTTTATTTACTGACGTTGGGGTTTAGCTACTGGCGTTGGGGTTTAGTTACTGGCGTTGGGGTTTATTGGCTGGCGTTGGGGTTTAGCTGCTAGCGTTGGGGTTTATCTGCTGGCGTTGGTGTTTAGCTACTGGCGTTGAGGTTTTGCTACTGGCGTTGGGGATTAGCGGCTGGCGTTGGCGATTAACTTCTGGCGTTGGTGTTTAACTACTGGCGTTGGGGTTTAGCTACTGGCGTTGGGGTTTAGCTACTGGCGTTGAGGTTTTGCTACTGGCGTTGGGGTTTAGCTGCTGGCGGGGTTTAGCTACTGGCGTTGGGGTTTAGCTACTGGCGTTGGGGTTTAGCTACTGGCGTTGGGGTTTAGCGGGTGGCGTTGGGGTTTAGCTACTGGCGTTGGTGTTTAACTACTGGCGTTGGGATTTAGCTACTGGCGTTGAGGTTTAGCTACTGGCTTTTGGGTTTAGATACTGGCGTTTGGGTTTAGCTGCTGGCGTTGGGGTTTAGCTACTGGCGTTGGGGTTTAGCTACTGGCGTTGGGGTTTAGCTTCTGGCGTTGGGGCTTAGCGGCTGGAGTTGGGGTTTAGCGGCTGTCGTTGGGGTTTAACGGTTGGCGTTGGGGTTTATTGGCTGGCGTTTGGGTTTAGCTACTGGCGTTGGGGTTTAGCTACTGGCGTTGGGGTTTAGCTACTGGCGTTGGGGTTTAGCTTCTGGCGTTGGGGCTTAGCGGCTGGAGTTGGGGTTTAGCGGCTGTCGTTGGGGTTTAACGGTTGGCGTTGGGGTTTATTGGCTGGCGTTGGGGTTTAGCTACTGCCGTTGGGGTTTATTGGCTGGCGTTGGGGTTTAGCTACTGCCGTTGGGGTTTAGCTACTGTCGTTGGGGTTTAGCTAGTGGCGGGGTTTAGCTACAGGCGTTGGGGTTTAGCTGCTGACGTTGGGGTTTAGTTAGTGGCGTTGGGCTTTAGCTACTGGCGTTGGGGTTTAGCTACTGGCGTTGGGGTTTAGCTACTGGCATTGGTGTTTAGCTACTGGCGTTGGGGTTTATTTACTGGCGTTGGGGTTTAGCTACTGGCGTTGGGGTTTAGTTACTGGCGTTGGGGTTTAGCGGCTGGCGTTGCGGTTTAGCTGCTGGCGTTGTTGTTTAGCTGCTGGCGTTGGTGTTTAGCTACTGGCGTTGGGGTTTAGCTACTGGCGTTGGGGTTTAGATACTGGCGTTGGGGTTTAGCGGCTGGCATTGGGGTTTAGCTACCGACGTTGGGGTTTATCTACCGGCGTTGGGGTTTACCTGCTGGCGTTGGGGTTTATTTACTGACGTTGGGGTTTAGCTACTGGCGTTGGGGTTTAGTTACTGGCGTTGGGGTTTAGCTGCTGGCGTTGGTGTTTAGCTACTGTCGTCGGTGTTTAGCTACTGGCGTTGGGGTTTAACTACTGGCGTTGGGGTTTAGCTACTGGCGTTGGGGTTTAGCGGCTGGCGTTGCGGTTTAGCGGCTGGCGTTGGGGTTTAGCTACTGGTGTTTGGGTTTAACGACTGGCGTTGGGGTTTAGCTACTGGCGTTGGGGTTTAGCGGCTGGCGTTGCGGTTTAGAGGCTGGCGTTGGGCTTTAGCTACTGGCGTTGGGGTTTAGTGGCTGGCGTTGGGGTTTAACTACTGGCGTTGGGGTTTAACTACTGGTGTTGGGGTTTAGCTACTGGCGTTGGGGTTTAGCTACTGGCGTTGGGGATTAGCTACTGGCGTGGTGGTTTAGCTACTGGCATTGGGGTTTAGCGGCTGGCGTTGTGGTTTAGCTACTGGCATAGGGGTTTAGCGGCTGGCGTTGGGGTTTATCTACTGGCGTTGGGGTTTAGCTACTGGCGTTGGGGTTTAGCTACTGGCGTTGGGGTTTAGCTACTGGCGTTGGGGTTTAGCTACTGGCGTTGGGGTTTAGCTACTGGCGTTGGGGTTTAGCTACTGGCGTTGGGGTTTAGCTACTGCTGTTGGGCTTTAGCTACTGGCGTTGGGGTTTAGCTACTGGCGTTGGGGTTTAGCTACTGGCGTTGGGAATTAGCTTCTGGCGTTGTGGTTTAACTACTGGCGTTGTGGTTTAGCTACTGGCGTTGGGGTTTAGCTACTGGCGTTGTGGTTTAGCTACTGGCATTGGGGTTTAGCGGCTGGCGTTGGGGTTTAGCGGCTGGCTTTGAGGTTTAGAGGTTGGCGTTGGGCTTTAGCTACTGGCGTTGGGGTTTAGCTACTGGCGTGCTTTAGCTACTGGCGTTGGGGTTTAGTTACTGTCGTTGGGGTTTAGCTACTGGCGTTGGGGTTTAGCTACAGGCGGGGTTTATCTGCTGGCGTTGGGGTTTTGTTACTGGCGTTGGGTTTCAGCTACTGGCATTGGGGTTTATCTACTGGCGTTGGGGTTTATCTACTGGCGTTGGGGTTTAGCTACTGTCGTTGGGGTTTAGCTACTGGCGTTGGGGTTTAGCTACTGGCGGAGTTTAGCTACTGGCGTTGCGGTTTAGCTACTGGCGTTGCCGTTTAGCGGTTGCCGTTGGGGTTTCGCGGCTGGTGTTGGGTCTCAGCGGTTGTCGTTGGGGTTTAGGGGCTTGAGGTATAGAGGCTGGCATTGTGGTTAAGCGGGTGGTGTTGGGGGTTCACAGTGAACGTTGGGGATTAGCGGCTGGCGTTGGGGTTTAACGATTGCCGTTGGGTTTCGCGGTATGCATTGCGGTTTAGCAGCTGGCGTTGCGACACGAATGACGGGCCCTGCACAGCAGCAGCAGTGGCAGCCACAGCTGCTTCACCTCCTTCTCCTGCTCTCACACCCCGCCCACCCTGATAGCGGTCGCTGCTTTCAAAACAAACCCTCCTGCACGCTGAGGCCGGAAGGAGGGAGTGAGTGGGAGGCCTCCTTCCGCCATCTGAAGCAGCTGCACGACAGACCCTTTGGCAATAGGATCTTTGAGCTGCAATGCTCGGCCCCGCACCTTGCGGTTGACTGGCGGAGGAGGGGAGGTGGTGACGAAGAGATCACAACCACCTCCCCCTTTGGCGGCAGCACTTGGCGGTAGACTCAGATGGCTAAGGCAGCCGGGCGATGTTGTCCGAATAGTGCTGACCTTCCTTCCTCCCCACCTCACCCCCCTCTCTGTCTCTAGTACGTCCCCTTCAACCTCCTTATCCTGCGACCCCCTACTCTCCATCCTGCACTGATCCCCACTCCCGCCTCAATGACATCGCCTGTGCTTCCCCTCCCCATCTACACACCCCCCCCCCTCCCCATCTATTCACCCTGCGCTGATCACTCTATCCACCTCACATTAATTTTCCTGCCACCCCACCATCCATCCTACACTGGTCACTCTATTCATCCTGTACTCACCCCCCTTCCCATCCATCCTGTACTGCACCACCCATTCATCCTGCACTGCTCCCCCATTCATCCTGTACTGAGCCCCCCATTCATCCTGTACTGATCCACCACATTCATCCTATACTGATCCCCTATTCATCGTGTACTGAATCTCCATTCATCCAGTACTGATCCCCCATTCGTCCTGTACTGATCACCCATTCATCCTGTACTGAGCTCCCCATTCATCCTGTACTGAACCACCCATTCATCCTGTACTGATCCCCCATTCATCCTGTACTGTTCCCCCCCATTCATCCTGTACTGAGCCCCCCATTCATCCCGTACTGAACCCCCATTCAACACCAATGACATCCCCCGTGCTCTCCTCTCACAATTTTACGTACTCCAAACAACACATATTAATTTACCCGCCTCAACCCATCCAGTCCGCACCGATTGCTTTCTCAACCTGATCAAGAAAACTTGATTCAAACACTTGTCTCAACTTAACACTTCTTTATTACAGCGCTGTGACAATTCTCGGAACCCTCCAGCACAAAGTTAACAGCTCTGGGAGTGGTCCAGTGAACGTGACTCTGATACAAAATTGAGACATTATATAGGTATTAGACAATTATGGTACAGAAGGTGTGGCAAACTATTACTCGCACCTGGTGTAAAGGTGTAAGCATCTTTAATTGTCATTCCAGTATCAGAAATGCAGTACATTACACATTCAGTCTGCTGCAACTACTGAATACAGTAAGCGAGTTCTTACACTATAACGCATGCACCAGGCATAGTTATCATTACTAAGCATTCTGATTGGCTAACATGCAATAGCCAATCTACATCTCCTTATCATCTAGTAGAAATGAAAAGCAACTACGGCACTTTAAACAATAATCTGAGGGAATACAGTGAGGTTAAACAAAATCACCGTATCCGGTGGGTGGCCTACTGACCCTCCCGGTCCTTGTGCGGAAGGGGGCTGTCTCATCACCCTTTCCCTCCGAACAGATGGGGAGTGGGGTTGGTAATGCCGCAGGTGACCCGATGGGCCTGTGGAGAGAGACCGCCATGGGGGAACCGGGGGTAGACGGACGAGGGGAGCCCTGGGTACCGGTTGCAACAGGAGATGCAGGGGCAGACCGACGCAGGGAGTGGGTGGTTTTGGCCGCAACAGTGACGGAACGCCTGCAACAGGCTTCGGTGTAAACACGAGCGGTGGGGCATCAGGACCCACAGGCACTGGACGAGGTTCCTTCACTGGAAGGAGGTGTTGAGGGTGTGTGAGTGTGGGGGTGGTGCTGTTGTGTTGAGGTCAGGGTCAGGGTGGTGCTGCTGTTGTCAGGGTATTGGTGGTGTGATGGTCAGGGTGGTGGAGGTATAGGAGGTGGTAAGGGTATGGGAGTGTGAAGGTGTGGGAGTGTGTGGGAGTGTGTGGGAAGGTGCTGCTGTGTCGGGATCAGGAGGGGTCAATAGACAATAGGTGCAGGAATAGGCGATTCGGCCCTTTGAGCCAGAACCACCATTCACTGTGATCGTGGCTGATCAGCCACAGTCAGTACTCTGTTCCTGCCTTCTCCCCATATCCTGGACTCCGCTATCTTTAAGACCTCTAGCTAACTCTCTCTTGAAAGCCTCCAGAAATTGGCCTCCACTGCCTTCTGGGGCAGAGAATTCCACAGATTCACAAGTCCGTGTGAAATTTTTTCCTCATCTCCGTTCCAAGTGGCTTACCCCTTATTCTTAAATTGTGGCCCCTGGTTAATGACTCTCCCAACATCGGGAACATGTTTCTTGCCTCTAGCATGTCCAAACCCTTAATAATCTTAAGGGCCTATCCCACTTGGACGACCTAATCCACGAGTTTAGAAGACCCTAGACGAGTTGATTAAAATGTCAAGGTTGTGTTGACTCGCTGAACTAAAAGACCTCCTATGCCCATGTGTACGACCTCCTACGACTATGTCAATGACCTGCTACGACTATGTCTATGACCTATGACCCCACTCGACCTCAGTCTTCCACACCTAAGACCAACTACGATTAGCTATGAGTGGAAAATGATCACATGATCAAATTATGTCATGTTTGCATATTTTTTCTTGGGCCAGTTACGGACCTACGACTATCTACGACTACCTACGACTGCCATCACGACCTACCTTCGACCTGCCTATAAGTAAATATTATTAATTGTTTCCATACCGACCTTTTTTTAACTCATGGGCGTTTTTTAATCATGCTGGAAAAAACAGCGCGACCTACCTGAGGCCACGAGTACGCGTAGACCACTCACGAGCATGAGGAAGAGTTACGAAGACCTCCTACGATAATGCTGCGAGTACGAGTCAAGGGCAAACTCGGCAGAGCTCGCCAATTAGGTCGTGAAAGTGGGACAGGGCTTTATATGTTTCAATAAGATCTCCTCTCATCCTTCTAAATTCCAGAGTATGCAAGCCCAGATGATCCATTCTATCAACATATGCTATCCCAGGAATTAACCTGGTGAACCTACGCCACACTCCCTCAATAGCAAGAATGTCCTTACTTAAATTTGGAGACCAAGACTGCACACATTATTCCAGGTGTGGTCTCACTACTACAGCTGCAGAAGAACCTCTTTGCTCCTATACTCAACTTCTCTTGTTATGAAGGCTGTCATGGTATTTGCTTTCTTCACTGCCTGCTCTACCTACATACTTACTTTCAGTGACTGATGAACAAGGACCCCCAGGTCTAGTTGTACTTCCCCTTTTCCAAACTTGACACCATTTAGATAATAATCGTCATTTCTGTTTTTGCTACCAAAGTGGATAACCTCTCATTCATCCACATTAAACTGCATCTGCCATGCATCTGCCACTCACCCAACCTGTGCAAGTCACCCTGCATTCTCATAGCATCCGCTTCACAGTTCTCACTGCCACCCAGCTTTCTGTCATCTGTAAATTTGCTAATGTTACTTTTAATTCCTTCGTCTGAATCGTTAATGCATATAGTAAATGGCTGCGTTCCCAGCACCGAGCCTTGCGGTATCCCACTAGACACTGCCTGACATTCTGAAAGGGACCTGTTAGCCCTACTCTTTCCGTCTGCCAACCAATTTTCTATCCAGGTCAGTACCCTGCCCCCAATACCATGCGCTCTAATTTTACCCACTAATCTCCTATGTGGGACCTTATCTAATGCTTTCTGAAAGTCCAGGTACACTACACCCACTGGCTCTCCCTTGTCCATTTTCCTAGTTACACCCTCAAAGAACTCAAACCGATCCGGCTACTGCTATCCAAAAGCTGTTTCATCTTTTATAGTCAGTGAGGCTATTGTGTGGAGGTGGGGATCAGGGAGGGGAGATGAGGGTGGTGCCGGTTGGAACATGGTGGTGATGCCGCAGTTGTCACGGTTCCTGTCCCCACCCCCGGGGGGTTGGAACCGCGACACAAACTAACACTCTAGAATGCAGCATTTTGAACGATGCAGACAATGAGCAGCGGCACCGGGGGGCGGGACATAGACACAGACACAGACAGACGGCGTTGGAGGAGGTTGTGTCTGGTGTCAGCTCAGCTATACCCTACCCCCATCTACCATCATCTATTATACCATACTATAGGTGCGGCGGGGTCAAGCGGTGACCAGAAGGGGAGTGGGTGAAGTGGCCACGCTCCCGCTCCTTGTTCCTGGCGCCGCGGCAAAGCTTCTGCTGCTCGGATCCCGCAGGGACCATCACTCGGTGAGTCTGTCTGTCTGTCTGTCTGTCTGTCTGTCTGTCTGTCTGTCTGTCTGTCTGTCTGTCTGTCTGTCTGTCTGTCTGTCTGTCTGTCTCTGTCTGTCTGTCTGTCTGTCTGTCTGTCTGTCTGTCTGTCTGTCTGTCTGTCTGTCTGTCTGTCTGTCTGTCTGTCTGTCTGTCTGTCTGTCTGTCGTGTCGGTCCCTGGCCCCACACAGGTGACCGCTCCTCCCGGTGCCGGGGGCCCTGCGGACGGGGACGGCTCCCAGCCTCACCCCCTTGACTGCCTCCCCTTAAACTCCGACCCACGACTAGGGTAGAGGTGAGGAGTAGGGGAAGCAAGCAGGGAGAGGGGTTATGGAGGGAGGAAGGGAGTGACTGAGGGAGTGAGAGGTGATTGAGGGATGAGGAGAAGGGAAAGAAGAGGGAAGGTGATGATGCCTGGTGTGGGCCGAGCCTCGGGGCTGTAGCCGGGCACGGGCTTTGGCCGCGGACTGGGCCCTGAGCGCGGCTCCGAGCCCTGGGCTGGGGTTTGAGCTGGTGTAGGGTTCGGGGGCTGCTGCTCCGGGCCCGCGGGGAGAGAGCGGAGCGGGACCTGGGGCACGGACTAGGCCGCAGCCTCATCCTCTCCCTCCCCCAGACCGCAGCCTCAGCCTCTCCCCCCCATGGCTCCAGACCTGTCGACACGTGACACCTGTATGGTCGTGAATAGTCATCCAAAGAGTCGTACCTTTTCCTGGTCCCCGCTGGATCTTCAATGTGTTGAACATTTTTAGCGACCTGCTGCGACTATTACGGGTGCCGGCAGTCGCCAAAACAATTGTGTAAATGGGACGCCCTTTAGACTGTTGAGGAAGCCTTGTTTATGGGCTCACAGTCAGGTGGGCGCTGTAAAGCTCCACTTGGTTCCAGTTGGATTGTCTGGTCCCTGTATTGTCTTAGATAGACACAAAATACTGAAGTAACGCAACAGGACAGGCAGCATCTCTGGAGAGAAGGAATGGGTGACGTTTCTGGTCTCAAAGCTTCTTCAGGCAGATATCAGGGGAGTGGGAGGTACATAGATAAGGAAGTGTATAGACAAGGAAATCTATAAGTGTATAGATAAGGATATCTCCCACTCCCCAACATCAGTCTGAAGAAGGATCTCGACAGGAAACATCACCCATTCCTTCGCTCCAGCGATGATGCCTGTCCCGCTGAGTTTCTCCAGCATTTTGTGTCCATCTTTGGTGTAAAGCAACATTTACAGTTCCTTCCTACACAAGCCATTTGGGCAGGCCGGTGGGGGTGAGTAGGAGGGGTTGGGGGAGACGTGTAAAATCACAAAGGATAGTGAGTGAGGAGAAGTCGTGAGTATGGACGACAAGGTCACTGTGTTGATGGTGCAGGTTTAAAAGGGTGGCACAGTGTAGAGTTGCTGCCTTACAGCGCTTGCAGCGTCAGAGACCAGGCTTCGACCCCGACTACAGGTGCTGTATTTACAGAGTTTGTATGTTCTCCTCGAGACCGCATGAGTTTTCTCCGAGATCTTTGGTTTCCTCCCACACACCAAAGACGTACAGGTTTGTAGGTTAATTGGCTTGGTATACATGTAAATTGACCCTAGCCTGTGTGGGGTAGTGTTAATGTGCGGGGATCGCTGGTCGGCATGGACTTGGTGAGCGGAAGGGCCTAGTTTCCTCTCTGTATCTGAAATAAACTGAGCTAAACTGAGGTGCAGTGTTGTGGGAAGCTTTGCCAGTTGTCACGTGGCCTGTGGCTTGTGTTGTCTGAGATGTTATCTGCTGTTTGGGTACAGGCCTTGCATGTTGAGTGGAAGGAGTGTTTGCCCTGCAGCTGGTGCTGGCTGGCACCAGCCGGTTGAAAAACAAAAACGCGCAGATGCTGGAAGTCCGAAATGAAAACGGGAGACGCGTTGTCGGCTTTGCAGGTCTGACCCCATTAATGAGTCAGGTCACCGACCCTCCATTGAAAGAGACATAAAACAGAGAAACAGGCCCTTCAGCCCTACTCCTCGTCCATGCTGACAAACGAGCCTTCCCAGGCTGCCCACATTTGCCTGTGTTTGGCCCATATCCCTCTAAACCTTTCCAAATCCGTATCCCTCACCAAACATCTTTTAAACACTGTAAATCACTTCCTCTGGCAGTTTGTTCCATGTCCCCTCCACTCTCTGTTGGAAAGGTTGCCCGAAAAATCATGCCACTGTCACCCTCGCCTCTGTGCGCTAGTTGTAGATTCCCCAACAATAGGTGCAGGAGTAGGCCATTCCGCCCTTCAAGCCAGCGCCGCCATTCAATGTGATCGTGTCTGATCATCCACAATCAGTACCCAGTTCTGCCTTCTCCCCATATTCCCTAACTCCTCTATCTTCAAGAGCCCTATCTAGCTCTCTCTTGAAAGTATCCAGAGAACTGGCTCCACCGCCCTCTGAGGCAGAGAATTCCACAGACTCACAACACTATGTGAAAAAGTGTTTCCTCATCTCCGTTCTAAATGGCTTACCCCTTATTCTTAAACTGTGGGCCCTGGTTCTGAACATCTGGAACATGTTTCCTGCCTCTAGTGTATCCAAACCCTTAATAATCTTATATGTTTCAATAAGATCCCCTCTCATACTTCTAAATTCCAGAGATTACAAGCCCAGCTGCTCCATTCTCTCAGCATATGACAGTCCCGCCATCCCGGGAATTAGCCTTGTGAACCTACGTTGAACTCCCTCAATAGCACGAATGTCCTTCCTCAAATTTAGAGATCAAAACTGCACACAATACTCAAGGTATGGCTCACTAGGGCCATGTACAACTGCAGAAGGACCTATTTGCTCGTATACTCAACTCCCCTTGATATGAAGGCCAGCATGCCATTCGCTTTCTTCACTGCCTGCTCTACCTACATACTTACTTTCAGTGACTGATGAACAAGGATCCCCAGGTCTCGTTGTACTTCCCCTTTTCCAAACTTGACACCATTTAGATGATAATCGTCCTTTCTGTTTTTGCTACCAAAGTGGATAACCTCTCATTCATCCACATTAAACTGTATCTGCCATGCATCTGCCACTCACCCAACCTGTCCAAGTCACCCTGCAGTCTCATAGCATCCTCCTCACAGTTCGCACTGCCACCCAGCATTGTGTCATCTGCAAATTAGTTAATGTTACTTGTAATCCCTTCATCTAAATCGTTAATATTTATTGTAAATAGCTGCGGTCCCAGCACCGAACCTTGCGGTACCCCACTAGTCACCGTCTGCCATTCTGAAAGGGACCCTTTAATCCCTATTCTTCGTGTCCTATCTCCCAACCAATTTTCTATCCATATCAGCACTCTAACCCCCAATACCATGTGCCCTGCCATGTGCAGGGTTGGTGTGTAGGATGATAGCAATGTGTCCACCACCCCCTCCCTCTCTGGGCCAGTGGGCAGGGTGCCAGTGCCCAGTGCAGGGCTGCCCCTCATACTGTGTTTCTCATTGTTCACAGTTAGTGCAGAAGACTGGCAGTGCCGTGCTCGGGCTGAGACTCGGGGTGGTGGTGCTACGGTGAGGATGTCCCACCGCAGTCCCTGTCTGGCCACCAACGGCTACTACCGGCACAACGACGACACCTCCAGCAGCAGCGGCGGCTCCAGCAAATCCGGCGCTCCCTCTTACATGGAGACTCCCGTCAGGTACATCTCTCTCTCTTGTCTCGTTCCCCACCCCCTCCCTCTCGTTCTTTCCTCTCTAAGCTATGCTCCTTTGTAACAGTGTAGATGCAGCGTCCACCCTTGTACCTCACTCAGGGAGCTGTGTATCACAACTGCAACTCCCTCCCCCCTCCCCCCTCCCCCCTCCCCCCTTCTTCAGAACCGCCTCCCAACTCCCAATCCCCCCCCACTCCCTACCTCCCATTCCCGCCTCCCCCCAACCCCAACTGAACCTTTCCCTACAGGAAAAAGTTCTGGGCAAAAACTCGAGGAAAGTTCCAACAGCCTCTTCTTTCCAGCTTGGAATCTCAGGTGGAGGATGATCGGATGTAGGGTATATCTTCCAAAAGGCCAAGGGCAGGGTTGCCGTGCCAATAAGTTGTTGATGAAGCCATTCGGTTGATGGGCTCATGAGGGATGTCGGAGGGAACGTGAACAGGAGCTGCCTGACTCACTGAGTTACTCCAGCACTTTGTGACTTTTTTTATAAAGCTGCATCTGCAGTTCCTTGAGGAGGGAGAGAGAGAGAGAGAGTCATGATATTTCTTCCCCATGTGAAACAATCTTCTCCCCCTCCCCCCCTCTTTTCCCAGCTCTGACAAGCGACTCTCTCCATCCCTCCCCCACCAAAGTCGCACCAGCTCCTCATTCTCACTTTGCAAATGGCTAACAATGGCCAGTTTCCTTTATCATCGTTACTTTTTTGCTTCTCTTTCGCAGTCCTGGTCTGCCTCCGTCCTAAATCGTTGCCCTTTATATTTTCAGGTTGCACAAGAAAAGGTCAAACAACACGAGGCCGGGACCTGTGCCTGGTGTCAAACGTTCACCGTCCAACAGTTCAGTCAACAGTCTTGAGTAGCTACATCAGCAACATTAGCAACGTCAGCAACGCCTCCAAGTGCTCTCAGCACTCTCATCGCTCTCTGCACCTCAGCAGCAGCAGCGGCTGGCGGGAGCCCATCGGTACATGTCCAGGGACGGCAGCGCGGGGGGTGGAAGCAGGGCACCGGCACATTTCTTTAGTCAGAGGCTGATGAATCAGTGAAATTCATTGCCACTGAAGGCTGTGGAGGCCAAGTCAGTGAATATTTTTAAGGCAGAGATAGACAGATTCTTCACGAGTACAGGGGTTACGGGGAGAAAGCAGGAGAATGGGGTCAGGAGGGAGAGGTAGTTCTGTCATGATGGAATGTCAGAGTAAACTTGGTGGGCCGAATGGCCTAGTTCTCCTCCTATTACTTATGACCTTTTGACGTCAGTGTTCTTAAAGCCTTAACCTTTCCCTCCAACAGACTGGTTCAGGGCTTCTCCTTGGTTTAAAGTACCACGATCACTGGTGCATGTCGGAGACTCGTGCTGCACTATCTCAGTTTGAGTTGGAAACGAGCCCTTTGGCCCAACTAGTCGGCACTGACCAGCGATCATCGCACAGCTGCTGTGAGACTTTGCCAATCCTGCCTGTGTGTTGGGAGGCGGGTGGACAGGAGAGGGGTGCACTGCTGCTGTGCTGTGGGGCCTGTGTGTGGTAACACACACGGTTCAGTTACTGTGGGAGCGCAGAGTCGGGGTCTGATGCCCCCTGGTGGCGGGAGGTGACCGGCACCTAGCTGCAGTTACTGAGAGGCCAGGGATTGTACCTTCCTTTATAGGAAGTAATTGCAGATGCTGGTTTACACTAAAGATAGACACAAAATGCTGGAGTAACTCAGCGGGACAGGCAGCATGAGGTCATAAGTGATTGGAGCAGAATTAGTCCAAGCGTCCCATTGAGTCTACTTCACCATTCAATCATGGCTGATCTATCACTTCTAACCCCATTCTCCTGCCTTCTCCCCAAAACCCCTGACACCCGTACTAATCACAAATCTATCTATCTTGCATTAACAATATTCACTGACTAGGCCTCCACAGCCTTCTGTAGCAAAGAATGCCACAGATTCACCAACCTCTGACTAAAGACATTCCTCCTTATCTCCTTCCTAAAGGAGTGTTGTTTAATTTTGAGCCTATGCACTCTAGTCCTCGACTCTCCCACAAGTGGAACCATCCTCTCCACATCCACTCTATCCAAACTAGCAATGTTACTAAATTTTGAGATTTAAAAAATCAAGTCTGCAATTTATCCCATCAGATAAAGCATAACAATAAGTTTAATTTGACAACAAATTCACTTTCATATCTCAAGTATTAAAAAGGTTATGACCATTTTCATACTCGGAAATTAGCATCTTGTTCCCTATTGATTTTCAATGGACATTACAAAAAAAGCTGTGATCTTGGATAGTCAAACGCCCATTTCTTAAGGAAAGATTAACATTTTTAAATAGCCTAAGTGTCCAAAGATTATTCACAAATAATTCACAATATAACATGATTTTTATATCTAATTTACATTAATTTATAGGCCAAATGGAAGGAATTTAGTGTTCAATTGCTGTAAATAAATGCCCATTTAAATCGTATTTCTAGTGGGTTCGTGTGGAACGCGCTGGTTTAGAACGTTGACATAGCGCTGGATTAGTGCCCTCAAATGCCGAGAAAAATACTGCGGGATATAAAAAGCCCAAAATGAACTATTCGTTATAGATA
This sequence comes from Leucoraja ocellata, assembly GCA_036785375.1. Lineage (NCBI taxonomy): Eukaryota > Metazoa > Chordata > Chondrichthyes > Rajiformes > Rajidae > Leucoraja > Leucoraja ocellata. Next base: position 147,832 of record JAWMAR010001505.1, on the reverse strand, counting down.
ACTTGATATATAGGGTTATATTATGCCCCATTTAATGTAAAAATAAGGTACATACCTTTAATTGTTTGCTTTATAAAACCCTGGGGCTGCGTGAGGTTGCGAAATCAGAGAGTAATTTTAAAACTATTATAACTATATTATCGAGGCCTATAAAACTAATAATACCTTTTGCGACCGGGTCTTGCAGCGATTTTTCGTTAATGATTTACTAGGCTGAACATGTGCGATTAGTACAGCGTTTTAAACCCGCCCCCTCCAAACAGCGCCAAATTCGCCGACATGGCTGAGGGCAGATTCCCAATGACGATTCAGGTAGGTTTTGTAACATACCTATCCAAACCTTTCACTTTTTGGTAAGTTTCAATGAGGTCCCATTCATTCATCTAAACTCTAGCGAGTACAGGCTCAGTGCCGTTAAAAGCTTTTCTGGAGAGAAAGAATGGGTGAAGTTTCGATTGAGACCCTTCTTCAGACTTAGTCAGGGTAGAGGGTGATCTGGAAGAGTAAGGTGTGAAAACGAGAGATCAAAGAGGACAAAGTTGAAGGAAAATGTAGAATAGATCATTGTTAGCTAGGGGAAGGTGACAACGAAGCATACAAAGATAAAATATAATCAGGAGGACAGTGAAACTGGCCAGAGAGCTAGGATGGTGGAGGGATGGAGAGGGAGGGAAAACAAGGGTTACTTGAAGTTAGAGAGGTCAACATCATATGGTTGTGTTGTAAGATGTCCAAGCGAAATATGAGGTGCTGTAATATTTTGCTGTGATTACTTGCCTCGGTAACCTGTATCTGGCATCCAGCAGTCACAGGGCCGTCCAGCTTTGAGGACAGCTACGAAGAGAAATTCAACAGAGCATACGGCAGGATGGGGAGATTGACTGCGTCTTCCACTTCTTCCAACATCTACTTGTCGTCCACATCTGGCTACTCCTCCCAGGATGAGCTGCAGGGTAAGTGGAACGTTCATCATCTCACCCCCCACGTCCCTCATCCTGAACAGCTAACATGCGGCACGTTGCACTATCGGCACAGAGGACACACTGGCTGGGTCTGGAACAGAGGCTTTAGGGAATTCATATTGAAGAGGGGCAGCTGAGCGGGCACCTACTGTGGTGGGTGGATGAGTGGGTGGGAGGTGTTACTAGGGTGGGGACAGGGTGGATGGGAGATGTTAGTGGGGTGGGGACAGGGTGGATGGGAGATGTTACTGGGGTGGGGACAGGGTGGGTAGGAGATGTTACTAGGGTGGGGACAGGGTGGTTGGGAGATGTTACTAGGGCTGGGACAGGGTGGGTAGGAGATGTTACTGGGGTGGGGACAGGGTGGGTAGGAGATGTTACTGGGGTGGGGACAGGGTGGGTGGGAGATGTTACTAGGGTGGGGACAGGGTGGGTGGGAGATGTTACTGGGGTGGGGCAGATAGATGGGGGCAGTTACAAGGCATGGACAAGGTGGGTTGGTGAGTGGAGGATGTAACCAGGGTAGGGACAAGGTGTGGTGGGTGGTAGTTGTTGGTCGGGCACGGGGTGAATTGGGGATGTTGCTAAGGTGTGGACAGGGGGGTGAGTGGAGGGTGCGGGGGGGGTGGGGTATGCGTGGAGAATGTTGGATGTGTGTGGGGTGGGGGTGGTGAGTGGAGGATGTTGGGGGTGGGGAGGGGGGAGGGTGAGTGGAGAGTGTGGGGGGGTGCGGGGGTGTGTGGAGGATGTTGGGTGGGGGTGGGGGTGGGGGGGAGTGGAGGATGTTGGGGGTGGGGGTGAACACCCCATTGCTGGGGCAGGGTGAGGTTGAGTGGACTATTACAAGGTGTCGGGACATGGGGTTGGTCTATGAGCTGTTACTGGGAAGGGGGTGAGGAACATGTAAGCGGACTGACGGTGAGGCGGGTAAATGGAGTGGGTGGGGTGTGAGTAGGTATGTTACAAAACCTACCTGAATCGTCATTGGGAATCTGCCCTCAGCCATGGCCGCGATTTTGGCGCTGTTTGGAGGGGGCGGGTTTAAAACGCGATTTTTACTAGGCTGTACTAATCGCACATGTTCAGCCTAGTAAATCATTAACGAAAAATCGCTGCAAGACCCGGTCGCAAAAGGTATTATTAGTTTTATAGGCCTCGATAATATAGTTCTAATAGTTTTTAAATTACTCTCTGATTCCGCAACCTCTCGCAGCCCCAGGGTTTTATAAAGCAAACAATTAAAGGTATGTACCTTATTTTTACATTAAATGGGGCATATATATAACCCTATATATCAAGTTATCTATAACGAATAGTTCATTTTGGGCTTTTTATATCCCGCAGTATTTTTCTCGGCATTTGAGGGCACTAATCCAGCGCGATGTGAACGTTCTAAACCAGCGCGTTCCACATGAACCCACTAGAAAGCCGATTTAAATGGGCATTTATTTACAGCAATTGAACACTAAATTCCTTCCATTTGGCCTATAAATTAATGTAAATTAGATATAAAAATCATGTTATATTGTGAATTATTTGTGAATAATCTTTGGACACTTAGGCTATTTAAAAATGTTAATCTTTCCTTAAGAAATGGGCTTTTGATTATCCAAGATCACAGCTTTTTTGTAATGTCCATTGAAAATCAATAGGGAACAAGATGCTAATTTCCGAGTATGAAAATGGTCATAACGTTTTTAATACTTGAGATATGAAAGTGAATTTGGTGTCAAATTAAACTTATTGTTATGCTTTATCTGATGGGATAAATTGCAGACTTGATTTTTTAAATCTCAAAATTTTGTAACATTGCTAGTGTGAGGGTCCATTACTGGGGCAGGTGAGGGGCTGTTAGTGAGGTGGGCTGTGGGTGGGTGAGTGGGCTGTGGACTGACACTGGGCAGGAGCTGAACGTGTTGTACAGGATTGTAGATTTCCCAAATGCTGGGTTACATCAGGGGGACTGAGCTGTTATTTGGGGCAGCTAATCATCATTCATTCACACACATCCACACACACATATGTACACACAAAAAAACTAAAACATAAAATAGGGTGCTGCCATTTGACGACACAAACTCCCCCTGCATGGCGCCTGTTCACCAAGGTGTGGAAAGTGATGCAGCTTCTGCTAAAGAGCATCGTTCCATTGCAATCTCCAGCTTGTATCAGCAGCAACACCCTGTGTATCCATCCACTTTAAATCATTAATGTATCAACTTGCTGCAGCGTTTTGGAGAGAATATTCTGCATCCTGTCAGTATTGAATCTGTGACCTTTGTTTATTGATCCCTCAATAGCAAAACCTTTCTCGTGTAGAACCCTGCTACAATCTTCAACGTTTGATAGGTCATCTCTTTTACCTTCCCTGTTTTGAGAGGACTCCTAACTTTTCCAAATTACTCTTTACTGTAATTCTAGACTGTCTAAATCAATTCTTCGGCTTGAAGTCTGAAGAAGGGTCTCGACCCCAAATGTCACCCATCCATTTTCAGACAGAAATGCTGCCTGACCCGCTGACTTACTCCAGAACTTTGTGTCTATCTTATGGTTTTTGCTATCCTTCCTTTAGTTTAGTTTGGAGAGCATCTGAGTCGTGGGCCAATCAGTTGCATGGTGCTTTTGTGAACAGCAGCACAAACATTGGGCCACATGGCCCTTTGAACATTGTAAACCTTGAGAGAGAAATTTGCGTTGTTGACATCTTACTCTTCTTTCCCACCCCCCAGGTTTGGCTTACCTTGAATTGTTCTCTCCCTTTGCCAAGCTGTGGGGCTGGATCTCGCTGCTGTCTCCAGGTACCTGCATTACCAATCTTCCCTCTTCTGTGGTCCATGGCCCCAAAACTCTGCTCCAGTCAACCAGTGCCCTGCTGATACTGGACCCAGTGGGGAGGTACAGCCCGCTGCTCTCTCCTTAAACTCCCAGGGTTTGCACAAGGCCTGGTCCCCAGTGCTGTGTTGTTGGTGCAGCCTAGGACCACAGTCAGTGCGGGAGGAAGCCGCCTTCCAGCTTGGTACTGCAGTGTGTTCCCTCAGCCTGACTGGGTCACTCACTGAGATGAGTGGTGAGTTGCCCAGAGGACCATAGAGTCAAGAGACGACTGACAGTCAATGCTCGGTTACTCGATCCCGACTGAAGTCATGTTGTAACACCTAAGGGTTTGTGTTCCAGGGTCACTGGGGCGATGAAAGAACAGGATCTCCTTTAGATTTCCCCAGCTGTGTGGCACCGAGGATGCTTTTGAAATGTAGTGTGAGGTGGTGGCTCATGGCCAAGCTCGCACACAGCATTGTGGTGATGAGCAGATGCCCATGTTCAATAAATCTAGATTTCTCTAACTTCAAGTAACCCTCTCTCTCCGTCCATCCCCCTCCTTAGTCGTTGTACTAGTTTCACTGTCGTCCTGGTGAGTTTCATTGTGTGTATCATTCGTTAACACCGAGCCCACAGCCATCCAACAATGGACCCTTTCCTTCATCATCGTAACTTTTTTTGCATTTCGTTCATTCATTTGTCCCATATCTCTCTACATCACCGTCTATATCACTTGCTTCACTTTTCCCTGACTCTCAGTATAAAGAAGGGTCTCGACCCGAAACGTGGATGAACTTAGAGCCTGGATTGACACCTGGAAGTATGATGTTGTGGCGATCAGTGAAACATGGTTGCAGGAGGGCTGTGATTGGAAACTAAATATTCCAGGATTTCGTTGCTTCAGGTGTGATAGAATTGGAGGGGCGAGAGGTGGAGGTGTTGCATTGCTTTTCAGGGAAGATATTACAGCAGTGCTTTGGCAGGATAGATTAGAGGGCTCGTCTAGGGATGCTATTTGGGTGGAACTGAGAAATGGGAAAGGGGTATCAACACTTATAGGGGTGTATTATAGACCGCCAAATGGGGAGCGAGAATTGGAAGAGCAAATATGTAAGGAGATTGCAGATATTAGTAGTAAGCACAAGGTAGTGATTGTGGGAGATTTCAATTTTCCACACATAGACTGGGAAACACATTCTGTAAATGGGCTGGATGGGTTGGAGTTTGTAAAATGTGTGCAGGATAGTTTTTTTGCAGCAATACATAGAAGTACCTACTAGAGAAGGGGCAGAGCTGGACCTCCTGTTAGGAAATGAGACGGGACAGGTGGCAGAGGTATGCGTTCGGGAACAGTTCGGGACCAGTGATCACAATACCATTAGTTTCAATATAATTATGGAGAGGGTCAGAACTGGACCTAGGGTTGAGATTTTTGATTGGAGAAAGGCTAACTTTGACGAGATGCGAACGGATTTAAATGGAGTAATTTGGGACAGTTTGTTTTATGGGAAAGATGTGGAAGAGAAATGGAGTACATTTAAAGGTGACATTTTAAGAGTACAGAATCTTTATGTCCCTGTTCGGTTGAAAGGAAATAGTAAAAATTGGAAAGAGCCATGGTTTTCAAGGGAAATTGGATACTTGGTTCGGAAAAGGAGAGAGATCTACAATAGTTATAGGCAGCATGGAGTAAATGAGGTGCCTGAGGTGTATAAAGAATGTAAAAAGAATCGTAAGAAATAAATTAGAAAAGCTAAAAGAAGATATGAGGTAGCTTTGGCAAGTAAGGTGAAAGTAAATCCAAGGATTTCTACAGCTATATTAATATCAAAAGGATAACGAGGGATAAAATTGGTCCATTAGAAAATCAGAGTGGACAGCTATCTGCAGAGCCAAAAGAGGTGGGGGAGATATTGAACAATTTATTTTCTTCGGTATTCACCAAGGAGAAGGATATTGAATTATGTGAGGTAAGGGAAACAAGTAGAGTAGCTATGGAAACTATGAGATTCAAAGAGGAAGTACTGACACTTTTGAGAAATATAAAAGTGGAAAAGTCTCCAGGTCCGGACAGGATATTCCCTAGGACATTGAGGGAAGTTAGTGTAGAAATAGCAGGGGCTATGACAGAAATATTTCAAATGTCATTAGAAACAGGAATAGTACCGGAGGATTGGTTTACTGCGCATGTTGTTCCATTGTTTAAAAAGGGGTCTAAGAGTAAACCTAGCAATTATAGACCTGTTATTTTGACGTCAGTGGTGGGCAAATTAATGGAAAGGATACTTATAGATAATATATATATAAGCATCTGGATAAACAGGGTCTGATTAGGAACAGTCAACATGGATTTGTGCCTGGAAGGTCATGTTTGACTAATCTTCTTGAATTTTTTGAAGAGGTTTCTCGGGAAATTGATGAGGGTAAAGCAGTGGATGTTGTATATATGGACTTCAGTAAGGCCTTTGACAAGGTTCCTCATGGGAGGTTGGTTAAGAAGGTTCAATGGTTGGGTATTAATGGTGGAGTAGCATGATGGATTCAACAGTAGCTGAATGGGAGATGCCAGAGAGTAACGGTGGATGGTTGTTTGTCAGGTTGGAGGCCAGTGACTAGTGGGGTGCCACAGGGATCTGTGTTGAGTCCACTGTTGTTTGTCATGTACATCAATGATCTGGATGATGGTGTGGTAAATTGGATTAGTAAGTATGCAGATGATACTAAGATAGGTGGGGTTGTGGATAATGAAGTAGATAATCAAAGTCTACAGAGAGATTTATGCCAGTTGGAAGAGTGGGCTGAAAGATGGCAGATGGAGTTTAATGCTGATAAGTGTGAGGTGCTACATCTTGGCAGGACAAATCAAAATAGGACTTACATGGTAAATGGTAGGGAATTGAAGAATGCAGGTGAACAGAGGGATCTGGGAATAACTGTGCACAGTTCCCTGAAAGTAGAATCTCATGTAGATAGGGTGGTAAAGAAAGCTTTTTGTGTGCTGGCCTTTATAAATCAGAGCATTGAGTATAGAAGTTGGGATGTAATGTTAAAATTGTACAAGGCATTGGTGAGGCCAATTCTGGAGTATGGTGTACAATTTCGGTCGCCTAATTATAGGAAGGATGTCAACAAAATAGAGAGAGTACAGAGGAGATTTACTAGAATATTGCCTGGGTTTCAGCAACTAAGTTACAGAGAAAGGTTGAACAAGTTAGGGCTTTATTCTTTGGAGCGCAGAAGGTTAAGGGGGGACTTGATAGAGGTCTTTAAAATGATGAGAGGGATAGACAGAGTTGACGTGGATAAGCTTTTCCCACTGAGAGTAGGATAGATTCAAACAAGGGGAGATGACTTGAGAATGAAGGGACTGAAGTTTTGGGGTAACATGAGGGGGAACTTCTTTACTCAGAGAGAGGTGGCTGTCCGGAATGACCTTCCAGTGAAGGTGGTGGAGACAGGTTTGTTTTTATCATTTAAAAATAAATTGGATAGTTATATGGACGGGAAAGGAATGGAGGGTTATGGTCTGAGCGCAGGTATATGGGACTAGGGGAGAATACATGTTCGGCACGGACTAGAAGGGTCGAGATGGCCTGTTTCCGTGCTGTAATTGTTATATCGTCACCTATTCCTTTTCTCCAGGGATGCTGCCTGTCCTGCTGAATTACTCCAGCTTTTTGTGTCTATCTTTCCCATGTTGGTTATGGGAAAAGATTGACTGGGACAGAGGGGGCTGCTATCATATAATAACCATATAACGATTACAGCACGGAAACAGGCCATCTCGACCCTTCTAGTCCATGCCGAACACGTATTCTCCCCTAGTCCCATATCCCCTAAATCCGCTATTTTTAAGAGCCCTCTCTAGCTCTCTCTTGAAAGTATCCAGAGAACCGGCCTCCACCGCCATCTGACGCAGAGAATTCCACAGACTCACAGCTCTGTGAGAAAAAGTGTTTCCTCGTCCTCGTTCTAAATGGCTTACTCATTATTCTTAAACTGTGGCCCCTGGTTCTGGACTCCCCCAACATCGGGAACATGTTTCCTGCCTCTAGCGTGTCCAAACCCTTAACAGTCCTATATGTTTCAATGAGATACCCTCTCATCCTTCTAAACTCCAGAGTGTGGAATCTCAGCCGCTCCATTCTTTCAGCATATGACAGTCCCACCATCCCAGGAATTAACCGGGAGAACCTACACTGTACTCCCTCAACAGCAAGAATGTCCTTCCTCAAATTAGGGGACCAAAACTGCACACAATACTCCAGGTGTTATTTCACTAGGAACTCTTTGCTCCTATAATCAACTTTTCTTGTTATAAAGGCCAACCTGCCATTAGCTCTCTTCACTGCCTGCTGTACCTGCTTGCTTGCTTTCATAGACTGATGAACAAGGACCGCCGGATCCTGTTGTACTTCCCCTTTTCCCTTGATGCCATTTAGATAGTAATCTGCCTTCCTGTTTTTGCTACCAAAGTGGATAACCGCACATTTATCTACATTAAACTTCATCTGCCATGCATCTGCCCACTCCCCCAACCTGTCCAGTTCACCCTGCATTATCATAGCATCCTCCTCACAGTTCACACTGCCACCCAGCTTTGTGTCATCTGCAAATTTGCTAATGTTACTTTGAATCCCTGCATCCAATCATTGATGTATATTGTAAATAGCTGCGGTCCCAGCACCGAGCCTTGCGGTATCCCACTAGTCACTGCCTGCCATTCTGAAAGGGACCCGTTAATCCCTACTCTTTGTGTCCTGTCTGCCAACCACTTCTCTATCTATGTCAGCATTCTACCCCCAATACCATGTGCCCTAATTGTGCCCACTAATCTCCAAGGATCCATGTAGAGATAGCTGAATGGATAGCAAATTGGTTCAGTAGGCCATTCGGCCCTTCCAGCCAGCAATGTGATCATGGCTGATCATCCCCAATCAGTACCCCGTTCCTGCCTTCTATCCATATCCCCTGACTCCGCTATTTTTAAAAGCTCTCTCTAGCTCTCTCTTGAAAGTATCCAGAGAACCGGCCTCCACCGCCCTCTGAGGCAGAGAATTCCACAGACTCACAGCTCTGTGAAAAAAAGTGTTTCCTCGTCCTCGTTCTAGTGGTGTGACTCGGGGTTGGGTGCTGGGCCCGTTAACGTTTGTCATCTACAACAATGATTTGGATCAGAACATACAATGCAAGATTAGCAAGTTTGCTGATAATACAAAAGTGAGTGGTTTTGCAGATAGTGAAGATGGTTGTGAAAGATTGCAGCAGGATCTGGATCGATCGATTATATGGTTATATGGTTATATGATTGGCCAGGTGGGCTGAGGAATGATTGATGGAATGTAATACAGAGATATGTGAGATGTTGCATTTTAGGACATTGAACAAGGGCAGGACCTACTCAGTAAATGGTAAGCCTCTGGGTAGTGTTGTAGAGCAGAGGGATCTAGGAGTGCAAAGCATGGTTCCTTGAAGGTCGAGTCGCAGGTAGATAAGGTGGTCAAAAAGGATTTGGCACATTGGCCTTCATCAGTCAGAGTTTTGATTGTGGAAACTGGCAGCTCATATTTCAGTTGTATAAGAGCCCACAGCCTATTATGGCTAAAGGGATCAGGGGGTATGGAGAGAAGGCAGGGATGGGATACTGAGTTGGATGATCAGCCATGATCATATTGAATGGCGGTGCAGGCTCGAAGAGCCGAATGGCCTACTCCTGCACCTATTTTCTATGTTTCTATGTTTCTAAACCAAAGATAGACACAAAAAGCTAGAGTAACTCAGCGGGTCGGGCAGCGTCTCTGGCGAGAAGGAATGGGTGACATTTCAGGACAACGTCCTTCTTCAGACTCCAGAGATGCTGCCCGACCCACTGAGTTACAGCAGCTTTTTGTATCCATCTCGCTTGAGACAGGGTTGGGTTCAATAGCCGGCTGACGTGTGTGTTTCCCCTCCAGGTGTGTCCCTCACGTGAAGAAGTGGATGCTGCTGGTGTTGCTGGCATTACTGGGTAAGGACCTGCTCCATTTCACATCTCACTTCATCGATCATTAATGTCTGCAGGATAATATGAAGAGAAAATCTTCAGTGAGGGTTCGAGCAGTTGAGGCAAACCATGAGGAGAAACAGTCAAGTTGAGAGTAAAGGATTAAAGGTGGAGGGAAGGATTGGGGGTGGCCCCTGGGCTGTATTTAGCCGTCTGTTTGACAGAACAACACTGGTGAATTTTTAGTGTCAACTGAGTATCCCGAGCCCAAGGTTCTTATTGGAATTAGAGAGTAAGGTCCAAGCAGCTGAATTGAGGTTGTGTTATATTGTTCATAAATTATAGAAACAGAATTAGGCCATTTGGCCCATCAAGCCTACTCCACTATTTAATCATGGCTGATCTATCTTTCCCTCTCAACCCCATTTTCCTGCCTGTTCCCCATAACCTCCGACACCCGTACTAATCAAGAATCTTATCAATATCCACCTTAAACATACCCGTTGTCTTTGCCTCCTCAGCCATCTGTGTCAATGAATTTCACAGATTCATCACTCCCTAACTAAATAAATTACCTCGTCTCCTTTCTAAAGGTACGTAGTTTTGTTCTGGTGCTACAGCCTCTGGTCCAAACTCTCCCACTAGTGGAAACATCCTCTCCACATCCACTCTATCCAGACCTTTCATTATTCAGCAAGTTTCAATGAAATCCCTCCTCATCCTATAGCGAGTACAGGTCCAGCGAGTACAGGCGCATTGTCTGCAAATGCTCATCACACGTCAACCCACTCATTCCTGGGATCATTCTTGTAAACCTCCTCTGGACCCTCTCCAATGCCAGCATTTCCTTCTTCAGATGTTCAGCCCAAAACCGCTCACAATACTCCAAATGTGGTCTGGCCAGTGCCTTATAAAGCCTCAGCGTTACATCCCTGTCTTTATATTCTATTATCAGGGTGCTTGTATTTGATAATCTCGCTGTTCTAACGCGTGCAAAGATGCTAATCTCCAGATTGCTCCCAGTAGCTGGTACAGTGAGTGTAGGTGTGGGAAGGGAGTGTGGGTGATGAGTAGGGGAGTGATGGTGCAGGAGGGATGTCTATATATTCCTCGGGCACTGGCATTGGTTCTGAGGGCAGGTGGCACCTCGAGGCTGGGACCAATCTCCTCGATGGGTTTGCTAACACAGTTTGGATGGGTTGATATGGTTTGGTATGGAAGGAAATATGAGCCAAGATTTGGGGGGGAGATGGGCAGAACAGGGAACGAGGGCATAAAGTTAGTGAGTGTTTGGGGGCAAGAGGAAAGAAAGGCTGGAAAATCCAATGGAGGAATGAGGCTCCACTTGATGCAAGGATTCCATCAAGGAGAAAATGTCAAAGGCTGGAGGGCATAGCTTTCAGTGAGAGTGGCGATGTTTAAAGGAGATATGGCCCCAAAGTTGTTTTTTAAAAGTGGTGGGTATCAGGTGCAGGAGTTGCGGTAGGCGGCGCGACTCTCGTCAGCAGCGGCTCTGCAGCCCGTCTGCGTTTTTATTATTTTTTGTCTATGTTTTTATGTAGTTTTTGTTATTTTTTGTTGAGGTGTGTGTGTGGGGGGGTGTGGTGGGGTGGGAGGGAGGGGGTAACTTTTAATCTCTCCCTGCACGGGAGACCCGACCTTTTCTTTGTCGGGTCTCCGTTGTCGTTGGGGCTGCAACAAGGAGCGGCCTCCAACAGGAAGACCGGGGGCTCTGGTGCCGACGACTCGCCTCACCGTCGCGGAGCTGGCCGAGTCCAGAGCGGGTGGAGCGGTGGTGGAGCGCTGCTGCGACCCGACCTCCGGAGATTCGGAGGCCGCAACTGCGGGTCTGGCGGACGGCGGCACCGGGAGCCCGCGGGTCCCTGGAGGGAGACCGCTTTTCAGGGCTCCCGCAACGGCGACTTCTCCCGCCCGAGTTGCGGGGTCGAAGAGCTCCTGGAGCGGGGCCTCACAGCACCGCCCCGCGTGTCTTGGAATGGCCGCGGGACTCTGCGAGCGCCCGCCGGGGGCTCCGACATCAAGAACCCGGTGTATGACCTTGCACCACCCGGCGTGGCTTTAATGGCCGCGGGACAATCGCCATCGCCAGCCGGGGGCTTTGACTTTGACTCTGACATCGGGGGCGGAGAGCGCAGTGGAGAGATGGCCTGTGATGGAGAGTGGCCTTCCATCACAGCGATGTGATGGATGTTTATGTAAATTATGTTGTGTCTTGGGTCTATTTGTTTGTAATGTATGGCTGCAGAAACGTCATTTCGTTTGGACCTCAAGGGGTCCAAATGACAAATAAATTGAATTGAATTGAATCTGGAACGTGCTTCCCGGGATAATGTTGGAAGCAGATACGATAGTTGATGGCATCAAGGGTCGGTCATTTTAGTCAATGGGTAACTCACCAAGCTCGGATGAAATGTATTCCAGGATGTTGAAGAGAGCCAGGGAAGAAATTATAGATGCTCCGACTGTGATATTTTGATTCTTCCTCACTGCAGAAGTAATACGGGAGGATTAGATTACTAACATACGGTTCTTTAAAAGGGGAGCATGGGAGAGCCCAAGTAATTACAGGCCAGTTGGCTTAAACAATGGAGGACAAATTATTGGAATAGATTTTAAATGGTATAACATTCATTTAGAAGTGAATGATTTTTAGAACTGAAAGTAAGCATGCATGTACAGCAGGCAGTGAAGAAAGCTAATGGCATGTTGGCCTTCATAAGAGGAGTTGAGTATAGGAGCAAAGAATTCCTTCTGCAGTTGTACAGTGCCCTAGTGAGACCACACCTGGAGTATTGTGTGCAGTTTTGGTCTCCAAATTTGAGGAAGGACATTCTTGCTAGTGGTTGCCAATTCTCTGGATGCTTTCAAGAGAGTTCGATAAAGCTCTTAAAGAGAGCGGTGTCAATGTATATGGTGAGAAGGCAGGAACAGGAAACTGATTGTGGATGATCAGCCATGATCATATTGAATGGCGGTGCTGGCTCGAATGACCTACTGCTGCACCTATTGTCTATTGTATAAAGTTGAGTTGAGAGATTGTCAGGATAGAGTTCGTACAGGACTCCTTGTCTGACTGATGGTTCAATTGTTTGAGTTGGTGCCAAAGAATTGATAAGGGCAGCACGTTTCATGGAGACTATGGTTTTCAGTGAGGTTTTTGGCAAGGTCCCATATGGCAGGCTGGTCAAAAGGTAAAAGGTGAATGGTACATTGGAACCAAAATTAGATTTGTGGTAAAAAGCAAAGGTTAATGTGTGGGAAGGAACTGCAGATGCTGGTTTACACTGAAGATAAACACAAAATGCTGGAGTAACTCAACGGGTCAGACAGAATCTCTGGAGAAAAGAAATAGGTGACGTTTAGGGTCGAGGCCCTTCTTCAGTCTGAGAGTCGGGGGAAAGGGAAATGAGAGACATAGACAGTGATGTAGAGAGATATAGAACAAATGAATGAAAGATGTGCAAAAAAGTAGCAATGATAAAAGAAAGAGGCCGTTGTTAGCTGTTTGTTGGGTGAGAAAGACTACAGACAATGAGACTCATCAAGATGACTTTGAAGCTGCTACAACTTGGGTGGGGGAGGGATGGAGAGAGAGGGAATGCAAGGTTTACTTGAAGTTATAATAATACATTTTATTTATGGGCACCTTTCAAGAGTCTCAAGGACACCTTACAAAATTTAGCAGGTAGAGGAAAAACATGTAAGGGGAATGAAATAAATAGTAGAGACGTGACTAGTACACAAAGTAAATACAGAATTCAATACAAAACATAGTATGAGGCAATTAATGCACAGATGAAAAGGGACGGCACGTGGGGCTAAGGATAGGCAGCGGTGAAGAGATGGGTCTTGAGGCTGGATTGGAAGATGGTGAGGGACACGGAATTGCGGATCAGTTGGGTTTTAATCTGCCCAAGCTAAGGATCCATCATGTTGAGTGCGTTCAACGTCGGATTTTACTTTAATCGAACTATCAAATTGTCCAGCGATGTGTATTATAAAAAACCGGAACGCAAGTCCGATCAATTTTTCTTCATCGCCTAAAAGCTCGAGGAAATCCCACTCTAACAAGCGACACAAACCTGCATTGTAATCCCTCCCCCTCCCCCCCCCCCCCCCCCCCCCTCAAAGGCACCGGAGTCGTGCACACAGCCAGTGACAGATCTGCAGCGCCGCTGAAGGTAGGTTTTATAACATCGTTAACTATTGCTGCCAGCACAGCCGGCCCTTCTTCTGTCCCAGCATCCAGACTGGTTGCACACCCGCGGACCCTGAGCCGTCTATCCCCACGGCCGGGGGTGGGGGGGAGGGAGGAGGAGGAGGATGAGGTCAGGGTGTCGGTGCAGCATGGTCAGTGACTCTGGGTAGGTGGAGGAATCAGACCGTCCCCAACTGATGTTGCCTGGAGCCGCGGCCCCGCTCCCCATGGCCATGGCCCCGCTCCCCTCGGCCCTGTTCCCCATGGCCCCGCTCCCCTTGGCCCTGCTCCCCCCTGCCCCGCACCCCCCAGCCTCGTGTGTGGACGCTGACAGTGTTAAACAGGGTCTGATTCTGGATAAACAGGGTCTGATTAGGAACAGTCAACATGGATTTGTGCCTGGAAGGTCATGTTTAACTAATCTTCTTGAATTTTTTGAAGATGTTACTCGGGAAATTGATGAGGGTAAAGCAGTGGATGTTGTGTATATGGACTTCAGTAAGGGCTTTGACAAGGTTCCTCATGGAAGGTTGGTTAAGAAGGTTCAATGGTTGGGTATTAATGGTGGAGTAGCAAGATGGATTCAACAGTGGCTGAATGGGAGATGCCAGAGAGTAATGGTGGATGGTTGTTTGTCAGGTTGGAGGCCAGTGACGAGTGGGGTGCCACAGGGATCTGTGTTGGGTCCACTGTTGTTTGTCATGTACATCAATGATCTGGATGATGGTGTGGTAAATTGGATTAGTAAGTATGCAGATGATACTAAGATAGGTGGGGTTGCGAGTAATGAAGTAGAGTTTCAAAGTCTACAGAGAGATTTATGCCAGTTGGAAGAGTGGGCTGAAAGATGGCAGATGGAGTTTAATGCTGATAAGTGTGAGGTGCTACATCTTTGCAGGACAAATCAAAATAGGACGTACATGGTAAATGGTAGGGAATTGAAGAATGTAGGTGAACAGAGGGATCTGGGAATAACTGTGCACAGTTCCCTGAAAGTGGAATCTCAAGTAGATAGGGTGGTAAAGAAAGCTTTTGGTGTCCTGGCCTTTATAAATCAGAGCATTGAGTATAGAAGTTGGGATGTAATGTTAAAATTGTACCAGGCATTGGTGAGGCCAATTCTGGAGTATGGTGAGTATGAGATGGTGTTCCTCCAATTTGCGTTTGGCCTCACTCTGACAATGGAGGAGGCTCAGGACAGAAAGGCTAAATGTGGGAATGGGAAGGGGAATTAAAGTGTTTGACAACTTTGAGCGGACTGAGGCGACTGCATACTTTGAATGTTGCTTGCTTCAGTGCGAGTTGAATGCAGTTCAGGCTGTGTTGAAACTGGCAACACTGTGCAGCCTTTCTGCCTCTGCAGGTGTTGGCCTCTTGATGACATCTGGTCTCGTGCCGAGAAGCTGGGTGCGCTGGAAAGCACTCAGGTGAGCCCCTGACCGTCCCATCCTTGTGCACTCTCGCTCTTCCTCCTGGAGCCCTTCACCTCCGTTGGTCACGGCTGCCCGTGAGCAGTCCGGGTGTCAGGGGTTATGGGGAGAAGGCAGGAGAATGCGGTTAGGAGGGAGAGATAGATCAGCCATGATTGAATGGCAGAGTAGATGGGCTGAATTGCCTAATTCTGCTCCTATCACTTAGAACCTTATTACACTGGAGCGGCCCTGGCTGCAGGATCCCTCGCAGTCCATTCACCCCTTTCCCACATTCTGGTACAGCCACCAACGACCAAGTAACTTGCACAATCACAGGAGGTCCTCGGCACAATCAT
Organism: Leucoraja ocellata; assembly: GCA_036785375.1. Taxonomy (NCBI): domain Eukaryota; kingdom Metazoa; phylum Chordata; class Chondrichthyes; order Rajiformes; family Rajidae; genus Leucoraja; species Leucoraja ocellata. Next base: position 132,083 of record JAWMAR010001505.1, on the reverse strand, counting down.
GTCCATCCCTGGGACTCCAGGATAGTCATGGTGTTGTAGTCATGCAACATGTTGTCAGAAACCAATGAGTACCTGGTGGATCTTGGCATTCACTGAAACTCTTCCACAGCAGTAGAAACTTAAAATGCTTATTTAAAATTCCAAGTGTGAGTTTTAGTGGGTTCCAAGTTGTTCTTCGTCCTTCCGCAGCCAAGTCTGACCTAATCGGCTATCCTGTCTAATGTTGTGTTGCTGTCTCTTTCATAAAAAACTCTGCACCTGGTGTACTGGTGGTTGGGCACAGCCTGGTACCAGTTAACAACGGCCATCTCCTTGATCGATGTCTTTACTCTGTCCAGGTACGTGCTCTGGGCATCCACAGACTACCTTCCTCCACCTGGTCAACCGAAGCAAAGTCACCCATCGCCGATGACTACTCCATCTCCTCCTCACCTCTGTACTGAACACACCCTCGCACAGGACACCCAGTCACACCCAACCCCCGATAATAGACAATAGGTGCAGGAGTAGGCCATTCGGCCCTTCCAGCCAGCAATGTGATCATTGCTGATCATCCCCAATCAGTACCCGGTTCCTGCCTTCTCTCCATATCCCCTAACTCCGCTATTTTTAAGAGCCCTCAATGGCTCTCTCTTGAAAGCATCCAGAGAACCGGCCTCCACCGCCATCTGAGGCAGAGAATTCCACACTCACAGCTCTGTGAGAAAAAGTGTCTCCTTGTCCTCGTTCTAAATGGCTTACTCCTTATTCTTAAACTGTGGCCCCTGGTTCTGGACTCCCCCAACATCGGGAACATGTTTCCTGCCTCTAGCGTGCCCAAACCATTGATAGTCGTATATGTTTCAATGAGATACCCTCTCATCCTTCTAAACACCAGAGTGTAGAAGCTCAGCTGCTCCATTCTTTCAGCATACGACAGTCCCACCATCCCGGTAATTAACCAGGTGAACCTACACTGCACTCCCTCAACAGCAAGAATGTCCTTCCACAAATTAGGGGACCAATTAGGGGACAAATTAGGGTTGAGAAAGAGTTTCTTCCCAGAGGCCATTCGGACTGTAAATGCCTATCTCACCGGGGACTAACTCTTCTAAACGTTTTTCCTTCCATTATTTATTATGTAAAATAATATGTGTGTTATGATTGTGTTTATAATTTGTTTGGTTGTTTGTCTTTTGCACAAAAGTCCGCGAGCATTGCCACTTTCATTTCACTGCACATCTCGTATGTGTATGTGACAAATCAACTTGACTTGACAAAACTGCATATGATACTCCAGGTGTGGTCTCACTAGGACCTCTTTGCTCCTATACGCAACTCCTCTTGTTATAAAGGCCAACCTGCCATTAGCTCTCTTCACTGCCTGCTGTACCTGCTTGCTTACTTTCATAGACGGATGAACAAGGACCCCCAGATCCCGTTGTACTTCCCCTTTTCCCTTCATGTCATTTAGATAGTAATCTGCCTTCCTGTTTTTGCTACCAAAGTGGGTACTCACATTTATCTACAATAAACTTCATCTGTCATGCATCTGCCCACTCCCCCAACCTGTCCAGTTCACCCTGCATTATCATAGCATCCTCATCACAGTTCACACTGCCACCCAGCTTTGTGTCATCTGCAAATTTGCTAATGTTACTTTGAATCCCTGCATCCAATCATTGATGTATATTGTAAATAGCTGCGGTCCCAGCACCAAGCCTTGTGGTATCCCACTAGTCACTGCCTGCTATTCTGAAAGGGACCCGTTAATCCCTACTCTTTGTGTCCTGTCTGCCAACCACCTCTCTATCTATGTCAGCACTCTACCCCCAATACCATGTGCCCTAATTGTGCCCACTAATCTCCAAGGATCCAAGTAGAGATAGCTGAATGGATAGCAAATTGGTTCCATGGAAGGAAGCAGAGGGTGATGGTGGAACGTTGCTTCTCGGACTGGAGGTCTGTGACTAGTGGTGTGACTCGGGGTTGGGTGCTGGTCCCGTTACTGTTTGTCATCTACATCAATGATTTGGATCAGAACATACAGGGCAAGATTAGCAAGTTTGCTGATGATACAAAAGTGAGTGGTTTTGCAGATAGTGAAGATGGTTGTGAAAGATTGCAGCAGGATCTGGATCGATCGATTATATGGTTATATGGTTATATGATTGGCCAGGTGGGCTGAGGAATGAATGATGGAATTTAATACAGAGATATGTGAGATGTTGCATTTTGGGACATTGAACAAGGGCAGGACCTACTCAGTAAATGGTAAGCCTCTGGGTAGTGTTGTAGAGCAGAGGGATCTAGGAGTGCAAAGCATGGTTCCTTGAAGGTCGAGTCGCAGGTAGATAAGGTGGTCAAAAAGGATTTGGCACATTGGCCTTCATCAGTCAGAGTATTGATTGTGGAAACTGGTAGGTCATATTTCAGTTGTATAAGACGTTGGTGAGACCGCATTTAGAATATTGTGTTCAGTTCGTGACACCATATTATAGGAAAAATATTGTCAAGCTTGAAAGGCTTCAGAGAAGATTTACGAGAATGTTGCCAGGACTAGAGGGTGTGAGCTATGGGGAGAGGTTGAGTAGGCTGGGTCTCTATTCCATGGAGCGCAGCAGGATGAGGGGAGGTCTTATAGAGGCATACAAAATCATAAGAGGAATAGATCGGGTAGATGCACAGTTTCTTACCCAGAGTAGGGGAATCGAGGACCAGAGGGCCAATGTTCAAGGTGAAGTGGAAAAGATTTAATAGGAATCCGAAAGGTGATGTTTTCACACAAAAAGTGTTGGGTGTATGGAACAAGTTGCCAGAGGAGGTAGTTGAGGCTGAGACTATCCCATCGATTTAAAAAACAGTTAGATAGGTACATGGATAGGCAGGTTTGGAGGAATATGGATTAACCCACCACAGGCCAACCCACTTGTACTACCCCAGATAAACCCACTAGAAACATAGGAAAGACATAGAAAAATAAAACAGAATTTAAAATTAAGAAACCTATCTCTTTTAATACCAATAGTTAATAATCCATCGTTTAAACCATCAATCATAGACAAATTATTTATACAATGGGAAAGAATGGGAATTAAAACGCTCATAGATCTGTATGAATTGGGAAAATTACTATCATTTCAACAACTACAACTGAAATATAATTTGAAAAATAACCAATATTTTAAATATCTTCAAATTCGTGATTATCTGAAAAATCACACAAAAGACTATCATAATATGCCTTCCGACTTACTGGACGAAGCAATGAAGACAAAGGTGGAATCAGCTAATCTAATATCGTACCTATATAATATCATTTTAAACATAGAAATACCCACAACAGATGGAATTAGAAGAGATTGGGAACAAGAATTAGCTATAAAAATTTCAAAAGAGAGCTGGGATAATCATTTACTACAGGTGCACAAATGTTCGATCAACGTACGACATACGCTCATCCAATTCAAAACATTACATAGATTATATTATTCAAAAACTAAATTAAATAAAATTTTCCCTAATGTTTCACCAATCTGTGATAAATGCCTGTGTCAAGAAGCTACCATAGCGCACTCTTTTGTTTTTTGTACAAAAATCAAAAAATTCTGGTATGAAATATTTGATATTTTTTCAAAATTAATCAAAATAAAACTGGTACCAAAACCAGAATGGATTATTTTTGGAATATCGGAAGGTAACCCTGAACTAAACGTGTTTCAGAAGAATTTATTTAATTACGGGCTAATAATGAGAAAAAAGCTTATACTTAAATTCTGGAAAAATGCGCCCACACCAACAATAAAAATGTGGATATCAAATATGTTTGAAACATTACATCTGGAAGAGATGAGATTCCTCTTAGCAGGTAAAGCAGACCAATTCCAAAAGACGTGGTCTATGTTTCTGGACCTATTACAAGTATGAGGTGCAATAGTAAATAAATAAACAAATAAATAAATAAATGGTATCAGGACCTGGTAATGGGAGGTAAAACAACAAAAACAGACTTGGTTGGTAGTCCCCTTTCTGCGGAGTTTAATGTTATAATAGAGTGATTGTTCCTATTTTCTTTTTCTTTCTTTTCTAGGGTCTACTTTCTCACTTTACTTCCTTCTCTAACTTCTTTTCTAAGGGGCTTTCTTTTCCCAACACTCTTGCACTTCACGACTTGCGCACTTTCTTTACTTTCTTTACTTCTATCTTTTTCTTAAAGCTCAAAAAAAAATGAAACGGTACAAAAAATGCATTAAGATATATGTGTTGTGTAGTATTGTAATTTACCGTACTTGTAATAAAAATAAAATAAAAAAAAAAAAAAAAAAAAAAGACGTTGGTGAAACTGCATTTAGAATATTGTGTTCAGTTCGGGGCACCATATTATAGGAAAAATATTGTCAAGCTTGAAAGGGTTCAGATAAGATTTACGAGAATGCTGCCAGGACTAGAGGGTGTGAGCTATGGGGAGAAGTTGAGTAGGCTGGGTCTCTATTCCATGGAACGCAGCCAGATGAGGGGAGATCTTATAGAGGCATACAAAATCATAAGAGGAATAGATCGGGTAGATGCACAGTTTCTTACCCAGAGTAGGGGAATCGAGGACCAGAGGACATATGTTCAAGGTGAAGTGGAAAATATTTAATAGGACTCTGAAAGAAGGTAGTTGAGGCCAGTTCATTGGCTATATTTAAGAGGGAGTTAGATGTGGCCCTTATGGCTAAAGGGATCAGGGGGTATGGAGAGAAGGCAGGGGTGGGATACTGAGTTGGATGATCAGCCATGATCATATTGAATGGCGGTGCAGGCTCGAAGAGCCGAATGGCCTACTCTTGCACCTATTTTCTATGTTTCTATGTTTCTAAACAAAAGATAGACACAAAAAGCTAGAGTAACTCAGCAGGTCGGGCGGCGTCTCTGGAGAGAAGGAATGGGTGACATTTCAGGACAACGCCCTTCTTCAGACTCCAGAGATGCTGCCCGACCCACTGAGTTACAGCAGCTTTTTGTATCCATCTCGCTTGAGACAGGGTTGGGTTCAATAGCCGGCTGACGTGTGTGTTTCCCCTCCAGGTGTGTCCCTCACGTGAAGAAGTGGATGCTGCTGGTGAAATGAAATGAAATGAAATGAAATGAAATGAAATGAAATGAAAATGAAATGAAATGAAATGATTCAATTTATTGTCATTGTCAGTGTACAGTACAGAGACAACGAAATGCATTTTTAGCATCTCCCTTGAAAGGGAGACACAGGGCGTCGCGGTGTGCCCGCGCCTGCCGCCGTACATTCCATTACAGGCAAAGGTGGGTGAAGTGTCTTGCCCAAGGACACAACGACAGTATGCACTCCAAGCGGGATTTGAACCGGCTACCTTCCGGTCGCCAGCCGAACTCTTAGCCCATTGTGCTATCTGTCGCCTCGTTGCTGGCATTACTGGGTAAGGACCTGCTCCATTTCACATCTCACTTCATCGATCATTGATGTCTGCAGGATAATATGAAGAGAAAATCTTCAATGAGGGTTCGAGCAGTTGAGGCAAAACATGAGGAGAAACAGTCAAGTTGAGAGTAAAGGATTAAAGGTGGAGGGAAGGATTGGGGGTGGCCCCTGGGCTGTATTTAGCCGTCTGTTTGACAGAACAACACTGGTGAATTTTTAGTGTCAACTGAGTATCCCGAGCCCAAGGTTCTTAGTGGAATTAGAGAGTAACCTCCGACACCCGTACTAATCAAGAATCTTATCAATCTCCACCTTAAACATACCCGTTGTCTTGGCCTCCTCAGCCGTCTGTGGCAATGAATTTCACAGATTCATCACTCCCTAACTAAAGAAATTCCACCTCGTCTCTTTTGTAAAGGTACGTGGTTTTGTTCTGGGGCTACAGCCTGTGGTCCAAACTCTCCCACTAGTGGAAACATCCTCTCCACATCCACTCTATCCAGACCTTTCATTATTCAGCAAGTTTCAACAAAGTCACTCCTCGTCCTATAGCGAGTACAGGCGCAGTGTCTACAAATGCTCATCACACGTCAACCCACTCAAACCTGGGATCATTCTCGTAAACCTCCTCTGGACCCTCTCCAATGCCACCATTTCCTTCTTCAGATGTGGAGGCTAAAACCGCTCACAATTCTCCAAATGTGTTCTGGCCAGTGCCTTATAAAGCCTCAGCGTTACATCCCTGTCTTTATATTCTACTAGACCAAGTGCAGACCCGTTGGGTCTGTTCCCCCAACGTGCGGTTGTGGGGGGATGCGGCATGCAGCGTCACGCACACTAACTACCCCCCCCCCGCACTCACGCTAATTACCCCCCCTCTTGATATAATATTAATATTATTAATTTGCTCCTTTTACTCCATAACCACCGTATCTACTGACGCATAGCCCCCAACTTGCAGTCACATCTAGAGGGGGGGGGGGGGGGTGGATGAGAGTGAGGGCAGATAGAGAAGGGGCAGAGACAGAGAGAGAGACAGAAACACAGAAAGAGGGAGAGTAGGGTGGGGAGGAGGAGAAGAGGAAGGGTGGGTGATGGGGGGGAGGAGAGAGAGAGGGGGAGAGTGAGGGGGAGAGAGAGGGGGTGCTGAGAGGGGGGTGAGGGGGAGAGGTGGGGAGCGGGTGGAGAGAAGAGGGTAGAGGGTGTGGAGGGGAGGTTGGTTTAGGGGAAGGAGGGTGGGGGAGGGGATGGAGGGGGGAGATGGAGGGGAGGAGGGGAGAAAGAGAGAGGGGGAGAGCTTCCTGTTGCTTTAATAGGAAAATGAATGAGACTGCTGCAGAGGTCCCAGGTTTTAAGGGCTCATGAACCTGCCAAATTAAAGGGTCAGGACAGATCCTCTGGGCTCCCCTGTTTACTGAACCCCTTTGACTGCCAGTGTGCAGAGTGGGGGTCACGGCCATAGTGGGACGGGGGCAGTGCCAGGCTAGGGGACAGACCTGTAAGAGTCTTATTTCTGATGTAAATGTCACATCCTGACCAAGAATTGAATGCTCTGATGTTTACTCGATGTATTCATTTTAAGCTACAATTAGCCTATATTTATGTTAGATACTCCTCATGGTGCCTTTGCAAATGAGGGCTATTAGCTTTAACCTAAAATAACCCTAAAAGTGCTGTATTGTTTGAGTATCTGTAGTTTGTGTGTGTGTGTCTGTGTATACCTGTCAAACGTGTATCTGTAGATGTGTGGATGTATGTGTAGATGGATGGATGTGTGCATGTATGTGTGGATGTGTCAGATTCAGATTCAGATTCAAACTTTATTGTCATTGTGGAGTGTACAGTACAGAGACAACAAAATGCAGTTAGCATCTCACCCAGAAGAGCGAACATAGAATAATGGAACAGTAAAATATATTTATGTACATACAGTAGCAGTAGTACAATTTTTCTGGGGGAAGGAGTGTCCGGGGGGATGGGGTGACTGGCAATCACCAAGGTGCAGAGTTAAGATGCCGCAGGGAAGAAGCTGTTCCTGAACCTGCTAGTCCGGCAATGGAGAGAGCTATAGCGCCTTCCGGATGGGAGGAGGGTAAACATTCTGTGGCTGGGATGAGAGCAGTTCTTGACGACGCTGCGCGCCCTTCGCAGACATCGCTTGCTCTGGACAGACTCAATGGAGGGGAGTGAGGAACCGGTGATGCGTTGGGCATTACTGAACCCGAAATTTAAAAATGTGATATGCCCAAAATCAGAGCTTTAATATTATTGTATTATCTGCTATGTCTGCAACAGATAGGTAAATAAATTACAATTTCTAGCAATAGACCAAGTTTTTATGAAGCTCAGTTGCTAGCTGGTACATTGGCAGATCATAATCAGTAGCATCATCATACCGCTCAGATTGTAACCCATAAGCAATTCTGTACACCTTGTTTTTCCTCAACTTTTCAATTTTAGAATTGTAAACTACAAGTTTTTGCTCTTCAAACCACGCATGACATTAAGAATGTGCTGTAGATCATCACATTTGAAGTAGTCCAAATTCTGATAATCTCTGCGAATGCTGGCTAAATCAGTTTCTTTTGCTGGGCATTTGGATTGACAATTTTGCATTTCTTCTTCGGAGACATCTGTTTAAATGTAAAGGAACAGCATTAACAGAAACAAGTTATTATTTGCAGTTTTAGAAAAAAAGGTAGAAATGATAAAGTTAAACGCTAAAACAAATAGTAAATACCCAACAAAAAAATCATATTCATCAGGTTCATCAAATCAAATTCATCTAATCAATTCATCTAAATTCAAATACTAGATCTAAACATCTATCCATTTCTTAAGAAAAGGCTATTTTTTTTAATAGCCTAAGTATCCAAATGACAAACTAATCCCATTTACACATGAATTCACAATACAACATGATTTTTAAATCTCACTGTCATGAACTTAAATGCCAAATGGAAGGAATTTAATGTTTAATTCCCATCAATTAATCTAGAAACATCCACTCTCAATTTGATCAAAATTATTATTTTTTGCACAATATATGTGACTAAAACTGTTGTGGATATTTCGTATCAAATTATTGATTATGGAGAGACAATTACACAAAATATAGACGATTTAGATGCTCTTATGACATGCCAAGTCAAGTCAGGTCAAGTCATGTTTGTCCAAAAATAAGAGAATTTTAATCATCTTGCGAGTGGGTGTTTCTGGAATGCGATCGATTGGAACGTTGCCGTGAATTTTAAGCCCATATCAGCAGGCAAGACACTGCCGATTCGTATGGGGCCCAAATATCATTTTCGCAATGTCAAATTAGACTAAAGCTACTCCAAAAAGCAAGATTATAGGTAAAATACATGACTTACCCTTTGTTTTCTCCTGATATTGTGATCCATCATGTTGAGTGCGTTCAACGTCGGATTTTACTTTAATCGAACTAACAAATTGTCCAGCGATGTGTATTATAAAAAACCGGAACGCAAGTTCGATCAATTTTTCTTCATCGCCAAAAAGCTCGAGGAAATCCCACTCTAACAAGCGACACAAACCTGCATTGTAATCCCTCCCCCTCCCCCCCCCCCCCCCCCCTCAAAGGCACCGGAGTCGTGCACACAGCCAGTGACAGATCTGCAGCGCCGCTGAAGGTAGGTTTTGTAACATCGTTAACTATTGCTGCCAGCACAGCCGGCCCTTCTTCTGTCCCAGCATCCAGACTGGTTGCACACCCGCGGACCCTGAGCCGTCTATCCCCACAGCCGGGGGTGGGGGGGAGGGAGGAGGAGGAGGATGAGGTCAGGGTGTCGGTGCAGCATGGTCAGTGACTCTGGGTGGGTGGAGGAATCAGACCGTCCCCAACTGATGTTGCCTGGAGCCGCGGCCCCGCTCCCCATGGCCATGGCCCCGCTCCCCTCGGCCCTGTTCCCCTTGGCCCCGCTCCCCTTGGCCCTGCTCCCCCCTGCCCCGCACCCCCCAGCCTCGTGTGTGGACGCTGACAGTGTTAAACAGGGTCTGATTCTGGATAAACAGGGTTTGATGATGAACAGTCAACATGGATTTGTGCCTGGAAGGTCATGTTTAACTAATCTTCTTGAATTTTTTGAAGATGTTACTCGGGAAATTGATGAGGGTAAAGCAGTGGATGTTGTGTATATGGACTTCAGTAAGGGCTTTGACAAGGTTCCTCATGGAAGGTTGGTTAAGAAGGTTCAATGGTTGGGTATTAATGGTGGAGTAGCAAGATGGATTCAACAGTGGCTGAATGGGAGATGCCAGAGAGTAATGGTGGATGGTTGTTTGTCAGGTTGGAGGCCAGTGACGAGTGGGGTGCCACAGGGATCTGTGTTGGGTCCACTGTTGTTTGTCATGTACATCAATGATCTGGATGATGGTGTGGTAAATTGGATTAGTAAGTATGCAGATGATACTAAGATAGGTGGGGTTGCGGGTAATGAAGTAGAGTTTCAAAGTCTACAGAGAGATTTATGCCAGTTGGAAGAGTGGGCTGAAAGATGGCAGATGGAGTTTAATGCTGATAAGTGTGAGGTGCTACATCTTTGCAGGACAAATCAAAATAGGACGTACATGGTAAATGGTAGGGAATTGAAGAATGTAGGTGAACAGAGGGATCTGGGAATAACTGTGCACAGTTCCCTGAAAGTGGAATCTCAAGTAGATAGGGTGGTAAAGAAAGCTTTTGGTGTGCTGGCCTTTATAAATCAGAGCATTGAGTATAGAAGTTGGGATGTAATGTTAAAATTGTACAAGGCATTGGTGAGGCCAATTCTGGAGTATGGTGAGTATGAGATGGTGTTCCTCCAATTTGCGTTTGGCCTCACTCTGACAATGGAGGAGGCTCAGGACAGAAAGGCTAAATGTGGGAATGGGAAGGGGAATTAAAGTGTTTGGCAACTTTGAGCGGACTGAGGCGACTGCATACTTTGAATGTTGCTTGCTTCAGTGCGAGTTGAATGCAGTTCAGGCTGTGTTGAAACTGGCAACACTGTGCAGCCTTTCTGCCTCTGCAGGTGTTGGCCTCTTGATGACATCTGGTCTCGTGCCGAGAAGCTAGGTGCGCTGGAAAGCACTCAGGTGAGCCCCTGACCGTCCCATCCTTGTGCACTCTCGCTCTTCCTCCTGGAGCCCTTCACCTCCGTTGGTCACGGCTGCCCGTGAGCAGTCCGGGTGTCAGGGGTTATGGGGAGAAGGCAGGAGAATGCGGTTAGGAGGGAGAGATAGATCAGCCATGATTGAATGGCAGAGTAGATGGGCTGAATGGCCTAATTCTGCTCCTATCACTTAGAACCTTATTACCCTGGAGCTGCCCTGGCTGCAGGATCCCTCGCAGTCCATTGACCCCTTTCCCACATTCTGGTACAGCCACCAACGACCAAGTAACTTGCACAATCACAGGAGGTCCTCGGCACAATCATGTCCATCCCTGGGACTCCAGGATAGTCATGGTGTTGTAGTCATGCAACATGTTGTCAGAAACCAATGAGTACCTGGTGGATCTTGGCATTCACTGAAACTCTTCCACAGCAGTAGAAACTTAAAATGCTTATTTAAAATTCCAAGTGTGAGTTTTAGTGGGTTGCAAGTTGTTCTTCGTCCTTCTGCAGCCAAGTCTGACCTAATCGGCTATCCTGTCTAATGTTGTGTTGCTGTCTCTTTCATAAAAAACTCTGCCCCTGGTGTACTGGTGGTTGGGCACAGCCTGGTACCAGTTAACAACGGCCATCTCCTTGATCGATGTCTTTACTCTGTCCAGGTACGTGCTCTGGGCATCCACAGACTACCTTCCTCCACCTGGTCAACCGTAGCAAAGTCACCCATCGCCGATGACTCCTCCATCTCCTCCTCACCTCTGTACTGAACACACCCTCCCACAGGACACCCAGTCACACTCAACCCCCGATAATAGACAATAGGTGCAGGAGTAGGCCATTTGGCCCTTCCAGCCAGCAATGTGATCATGGCTGATCATCCCCAATCAGTACCCGGTTCTGCCTTCTCTCCATATCCCCTAACTCCGCTATTTTTAAGAGCCCTCAATGGCTCTCTCTTGAAAGCATCCAGAGAACCGGCCTCCACCGCCATCTGAGGCAGAGAATTCCACACTCACAGCTCTGTGAGAAAAAGTGTCTCCTCGTCCTCGTTCTAAATGGCTTACTCCTTATTCTTAAACTGTGGCCCCTGGTTCTGGACTCCCCCGACATCGGGAACATGTTTCCTGCCTCTAGCGTGCCCAAACCATTGATAGTCGTATATGTTTCAATGAGATACCCTCTCATCCTTCTAAACACCAGAGTGTAGAAGCTCAGCTGCTCCATTCTTTCAGCATACGACAGTCCCACCATCCCGGTAATTAACCAGGTGAACCTACACTGCACTCCCTCAACAGCAAGAATGTCCTTCCACAAATTAGGGGACCAATTAGGGGACAAATTAGGGTTGAGAAAGAGTTTCTTCCCAGAGGCCATTCGGACTGTAAATGCCTATCTCACCGGGGACTAACTCTACTAAACGTTTTTCCTTCCATTATTTATTATGTAAAATAATATGTGTGTTATGATTGTGTTTATAATTTGTTTGGTTGTTTGTCTTTTGCACAAAAGTCCGCGAGCATTGCCACTTTCATTTCACTGCACATCTCGTATGTGTATGTGACAAATCAACTTGACTTGACAAAACTGCATATGATACTCCAGGTGTGGTCTCACTAGGACCTCTTTGCTCCTATACTCAACTCCTCTTGTTATAAAGGCCAACCTGCCATTAGCTCTCTTCACTGCCTGCTGTACCTGCTTGCTTACTTTCATAGACGGATGAACAAGGACCCCCAGATCCCGTTGTACTTCCCCTTTTCCCTTCATGCCATTTAGATAGTAGTCTGCCTTCCTGTTTTTGCTACCAAAGTGGGTACTCACATTTATCTACAATAAACTTCATCTGTCATGCATCTGCCCACTCCCCCAACCTGTCCAGTTCACCCTGCATTATCATAGCATCCTCATCACAGTGCACACTGCCACCCAGCTTTGTCACATCTGCAAATTTGCTAATGTTACTTTGAATCCCTGCATCCAATCATTGATGTATATTGTAAATAGCTGCGGTCTCAGCACCAAGCCTTGTGGTATCCCACTAGTCACTGCCTGCTATTCTGAAAGGGACCCGTTAATCCCTACTCTTTGTGTCCTGTCTGCCAACCACCTCTCTATCTATGTCAGCACTCTACCCCCAATACCATGTGCCCTAATTGTGCCCACTAATCTCCAAGGATCCAAGTAGAGATAGCTGAATGGATAGCAAATTGGTTCCATGGAAGGAAGCAGAGGGTGATGGTGGAACGTTGCTTCTCGGACTGGAGGTCTGTGACTAGTGGTGTGACTCGGGGTTGGGTGCTGGGCCCGTTAATGTTTGTCATCTACATCAATGATTTGGATCAGAACATACAGGGCAAGATTAGCATGTTTGCTGATGATACAAAAGTGAGTGGTTTTGCAGATAGTGAAGATGGTTGTGAAAGATTGCAGCAGGATCTGGATCGATCGATTATATGGTTATATGGTTATATGATTGGCCAGGTGGGCTGAGGAATGAATGATGGAATTTAATACAGAGATATGTGAGATGTTGCATTTTGGGACATTGAACAAGGGCAGGACCTACTCAGTAAATGGTAAGCCTCTGGGTAGTGTTGTAGAGCAGGGGGATCTAGGAGTGCAAAGCATGGTTCCTTGAAGGTCGAGTCGCAGGTAGATAAGGTGGTCAAAAAGGATTTGGCACATTGGCCTTCATCAGTCAGAGTATTGATTGTGGAAACTGGTAGGTCATATTTCAGTTGTATAAGACGTTGGTGAGACCGCATTTAGAATATTGTGTTCAGTTCGGGACACCATATTATAGGAAAAATATTGTCAAGCTTGAAAGGCTTCAGAGAAGATTTACGAGAATGTTGCCAGGACTAGAGGGTGTGAGCTATGGGGAGAGGTTGAGTAGGCTGGGTCTCTATTCCATTGAGCGCAGCAGGATGAGGGGAGGTCTTATAGAGGCATACAAAATCATAAGAGGAATAGATCGGGTAGATGCACAGTTTCTTACCCAGAGTAGGGGAATCGAGGACCAGAGGGCCAATGTTCAAGGTGAAGTGGAAAAGATTTAATAGGAATCCGAAAGGTGATGTTTTCACACAAAAAGGTGTTGGGTGTATGGAACAAGTTGCCAGAGGAGGTAGTTGAGGCTGAGACTATCCCATCGATTTAAAAACAGTTAGATAGGTAAATGGAAAGGACATGTTTGGAGGAATATGGATTAACCCACCACAGACCAACCCACTTGTACTACCCCAGATAAACCCACTAGAAACATAGGAAAGACATAGAAAAATAGGTGCAGGAGTAGGCCATTCGTCCCTTCGAGCCAAGGACTACAAGATAGCCTGCCCACACTCTACCCCAGATACATCCACAGAACAGCCCTCTGATCCTGTACCCTAGGTTGAATAATCTTTGCACCAGTGTCACCATGGCTCTGAGCTTTGGGTGTGTGGACTGAAGGTGTGTCAGCAGCGTGGGTCCATGGAGGGGTCTGTCCCTCTCTTGACCATAATCATTGACCTGATTCTGTCTGTTTGATGGCAGCAATCGATTTGCTTGAAACATGTGTGTGGGAAGGAACTAGAGATGGTGTTTTAAAGGGGTTGGACAGGCTAGATTTTAAGGGGTTGGACAGGCTAGATGCAGGAAGATTATTTCCGATGTTGGGTAAGTCTAGAACTAGAGGTCACAGTTTAAGTATAAGAGGGAAGTCCTTTAGGACCGAGATGAGAAAATCATTATTTACACAGAGTGGTAAATCTGTGGAATTCACTGCCACAGAAGGTAGTTGAGGCCAGTTCATTGGCTATATTTAAGAGGGAGTTAGATGTGGCCCTTATGGCTAAAGGGATCAGGGGGTATGGAGAGAAGGCAGGGATGGGATACTGAGTTGGATGATCAGCCATGATCATATTGAATGGCGGTGCAGGCTCGAGGAGCCGAATGGCCTACTCTTGCACCTATTTTCTATGTTTCTATGTTTCTAAACCAAAGATAGACACGAAAAGCTAGAGTAACTCAGCGGGTCGGGCGGCGTCTCTGGAGAGAAGGAATGGGTGACATTTCAGGACAACGCCCTTCTTCAGACTCCAGAGATGCTGCCCGACCCACTGAGTTACAGCAGCTTTTTGTATCCATCTCGCTTGAGACAGGGTTGGGTTCAATAGCCTGCTGACGTGTGTGTTTCCCCTCCAGGTGTGTCCCTCCACGTGAAGAAGTGGATGCTGCTGGTGTTGCTGGCATTACTGGGTAAGGACCTGCTCCATTTCACATCTCACTTCATCGATCATTGATGTCTGCAGGATAATATGAAGAGAAAATCTTCAGTGAGGGTTCGAGCAGTTGAGGCAAAACATGAGGAGAAACAGTCAAGTTGAGAGTAAAGGATTAAAGGTGGAGGGAAGGATTGGGGGTGGCCCCTGGGCTGTATTTAGCCGTCTGTTTGACAGAACAACACTGGTGAATTTTTAGTGTCAACTGAGTATCCCGAGCCCAAGGTTCTTATTGGAATTAGAGAGTAACCTCCGACACCCGTACTAATCAAGAATCTTATCAATCTCCACCTTAAACATACCCGTAGTCTTGGCCTCCTCAGCCGTCTGTGGCAATGAATTTCACAGATTCATCACTCCCTAACTAAAGAAATTCCACCTCGTCTCTTTTCTAAAGGTACGTGGTTTTGTTCTGGGGCTACAGCCTGTGGTCCAAACTCTCCCACTAGTGGAAACATCCCCTCCACATCCACTCTATCCAGACCTTTCATTATTCAGCAAGTTTCAACAAAGTCCCTCCTCATCCTATAGCGAGTACAGGCGCAGTGTCTACAAATGCTCATCACACGTCAACCCACTGAAACCTGGGATCATTCTCGTAAACCTCCTCTGGACCCTCTCCAATGCCACCATTTCCTTCTTCACATGTGGGAGGCTAAAACCGCTCACAATTCTCCAAATGTGTTCTGGCCAGTGCCTTATAAAGCCTCAGCATTACATCCCTGTCTTTATATTCTACTAGACCAAGTGCAGACCCGTTGGGTCTGTTCCCCCAACGTGCGGTTGTGGGGGGGATGCGGCATGCAGCGTCACACACACTAACTATCCCCCCCCCCCCCCCGCACTCACGCTAATTACCCCCCCCCTTGATATAATATTAATATTATTAATTTGCTCCTTTTACTCCATAACCAACCGTATCTACTGACGCATAGCCCCCAACTTGCAGTCACATCTAGAGGGGGGAGGGGGGGATGAGAGTGAGGGCAGATAGAGAAGGGGCAGAGACAGAGAGAGAGACAGAAACACAGAAAGAGGGAGAGTAGGGTGGGGAGGAGGAGAAGAGGAAGGGTGGGTGATGGGGGGGAGGAGAGAGAGAGGGGGAGAGTGAGGGGCAGAGAGAGGGGGTGCTGAGAGGGGGGTGAGGGGGAGAGGTGGGGAGCGGGGAGGGAGGGGGAGGGTGGAGAGAAGAGGGTAGAGGGTGTGGAGGGGAGGTTGGTTTAGGGGAAGGAGGGTGGGGAGGGGATGGAGGGGGAGATGGAGGGGAGGAGGGGAGAAAGAGAGAGGTGGAGAGCTTCCTGTTGCTTTAATAGGAAAATGAATGAGACTGCTGCAGAGGTCCCAGGTTTTAAGGGCTCATGAACCTGCCAAATTAAAGGGTCAGGACAGATCCTCTCGGCTCCCCTGTTTACTGAACCCCTTTGACTGCCAGTGTGCAGAGTGGGGGTCACGGCCATAGTGGGACGGGGGCAGTGCCAGGCTAGGGGACAGACCTGTAAGAGTCTTATTTCTGATGTAAATGTCACATCCTGACCAAGAATTGAATATAACCATATAACCATATAACAATTACAGCACGGAAACAGGCCATCTCAGCGTTGAGGTTTAGCGACTGGTGTTGGGGTTTAGCTACTGGCGTTGGGGTTTAGCTACTGCCGTTGGTGTTTAGCTACTGGCGTTGGGGTTTAGCTACTGGCGGTGGGGTTTAGCCGCTGGCGTTGGGGTTCAGCTACTGGCGTTGGGGTTTAGCTACTGGCGTTGGGTTTAGCTGCTGTCGTTGGGGTTTAGCTACTGGCGTTGGGGTTTAGCCGCTGGCGTTGGGGTTCAGCTACTGGCGTTGGGGTTTATCTGCTGGCGTTGGGGTTTAGCTACTGGCATTGGGGTTTAGCTACTGGTGTTGGGGTTTAGCTGCTGGCGGGGTTTAGCGGCTGGCGTTGTGGTTTAGCGGCAGGCGTTGGGGTTTAGCGGCTGGCGTTGGGGTTTATCTGCTGGCGGTGGTGTTTAGCTACTGGCGTTGGTGTTTAGCTACTGGCGTTGGGATTCAGCTACTGGCGTTGGGGTTTATCGGCTGGCGTTGTAGTTTAGCGGCTGGCGTTGGGGTTTAGCTACTGGCGTTGGGGTTTAGAGTGGTGGAGGTTTAGAGGCTGGCGTTGTGCTTTAGCTACTGGCGGGGCTTAGCGGCCGGCATTGGGGTTTATCTACTGGCGTTGGGGTTTAGCTACTGCCGTTGGGGTTTAGCTACTGCCGTTGGGGTTTATCTACTGACGTTGGGGTTTAGCGCTTGGCATTCGGTTTAGCTACTGGCGTTGGGATTTAGCTACTGGCGTTGGGTATAGCACTGGCGTTGGGGTTCAGCTACTGGCGAGGTTTAACACTGGCGTTGGGGTTTAGCTACTGGCGTTGGGGTTTAGCTACTGGCGTTGGGGTTTAACTACTGGCGTTGGTGTTTAGCGGCTGGCATTGGGTTTAGCTACTGGCGTTGAGGTGTAGCTACAGGCGTTGGGGTTTAGCTACGCGTTGGTGTTTAGCTACTGGCGTTGGTGTTTAGCTACTGGCGTTGGGATTTAGCTACTGGCGCTTTGGTTTAGTGACTGCCGTTGGGGTTTAGCGGCTAGCGTTGGGGTTTAGCGGCTGGCATTGGGTTTAGTGACTGGCATTGGTGTTTAGCTACTGGCGGGGTTTAGCGACTGGATTTGGTGTTTAGCTCCTGGCGTTGGGGTTTAGCTACTAGCGTTGGTGTTTTGCTACTGGCGTTGGGGTTTAGCTACTGCCGTTGGGGTTTATCTACTGACGTTGGGGTTTAGCTACTGGTGTTGGGGTTTAGCGGTCGGCGTTGGGGTTTAGCGGCTGGCGTTGGCGTGTAGCTACTGGCGTCGGGGTTTAGCTACTGGCGTCGGGGTTTAGCTACTGGCGTTGGGGGTTTAGTTACTGGCGTTGAGGTTTAGCGACTGGCGTTGAGGTTTAGCTACTGGCATTGGGGTTGAGCTACTGACGTTGGGGTTTAGCTACTGGTGTTGTGCTTTAACAGCTGGCGTTGGGAATTAGCTACTGGCATTGGGGTTTAGCTACTGACGTTGGGGTTTAGTTACTGGCGTTGGGGTTTAGCGGCTGACGTTGAGGTTTAGCGGGTGGCGTTGGGTTTAGCGGCTGGCGTATGGGTTTTGCGGCTGGCGTTGGGGTTTATCGGTTGGCGTTGGAGTTTAGCTACTAGTGTTGAGGTTTAACGGGTGGCGTTGGGGTTCAGCGGCGCGTTGGGGTTTATCGGCTGGCGTTGGGGTTTAGCTACTAGCGTTGGGGTTTAACGGCTGGCGTTGGGGTTTAGCGATGCGTTGGGGTTTAACGGTTGGCGTTGGGGTTTATCGGCTGGCGTTGGGGTTTAGCTACTAGCGTTGGGGTTTAACGGCTGTCGTTGGGGTTTAGCGGCTAGCATTGGGGTTTAGAGGTTGGCGTTGGGCTTTAGCTACTGGCGTTGGGGTTTAGTTACTGGCGTTGGAGTTTAGCGGCTGGCGTTGGGGTTTAGAGGTTGGCGTTGGGCTTTAGCTACTGGCGTTGAGGTTTAGCGGCTGGCGTTGGGGTTTAGCGGCTGGCGTTGGGGTTTATCGGCTGGCGTTGGGTTTAGCGGCTGGCATTGAGGTTTAGCTACTGGCGTTGGGGTTTAGAGTGGTGGAGGTTTAGAGGCTGGCGTTGTGCTTTAGCTACTGGCGCGGTTTAGCGGCCGGCATTGGAGTTTATCTACTGGCGTTGGGGTTTAGCTACTGCCGTTGGGTTTATCTACTGATGTTGGGGTTTAGCGGCTGGCGTTGAGGTTAGCTACTTGCATTGGGGTTTAGCGCTTGGCATTCGGTTTAGCTACTGGCGTTGGGATTTAGCTACTGGCGTTGGGGTTTAGCTACTGGTGTTGGGGTTTAGCGGTCGGCGTTGGGGTTTAGCGGCTGCTGTTGCGGTTTAGCTACTGGCGTTGGGTTTAGCAACTGGCGTTGGGGTTCAGCTACTGGCGAGGTTTAACAACTGGCGTTGGGGTTTAACTACTGGCGGGGTTAGCTACTGGCGTTGGGGTGTAGCTGCTGACGTTGGGGGTTTACCTACTGGCATTGGGTTTAGCTACTGGCGTTGGCGTGTAGCTACTGGCGTTGGGGTGTAGCTGCTGGCGTCGGGGTTTAGCTACTGGCGTCGGCGTTTGGCTACTGGCGTTGGGGTTTAGTTACTGGCGTTGAGGTTTAGCGGCTGGCGTTGGGGTTTAGCTACTGGCATTGGGGTTGAGCTACTGACGTTGGGGTTTAGCTACTGGTGTTGTGCTTTAACAGCTGGCGTTGGGAATTAGCTACTGGCATTGGGGCTTAGCTACTGACTTTGGGGTTTAGCGGCTGGCGTAGGGGTTCAGCGGCTGGCGTTGGGGTTTAGCGGCTGACGTTGGGGTTTATCAGTTGGCGTTGGAGTTTAGCTACTAGTGTTGAGGTTTAACAGCTGGCGTTGGGGTTTAGCGGCTGGCGTTGGGGTTTATCGGCTGGCGTTGGGGTTTAGCTACTAGTGTTGGGGTTTAACGGCTGGCGTTGGGGTTTATCGGCTGGCGTTGGGGTTTAGCTACTAACGTTGGGGTTTAACGGCTGGCGTTGGGGTTTAGCGGCTGGCATTGGGGTTAGAGGTTGGCGTTGGGCTTTAGCTACTGGCGTTGGGTTTTAGTTACTGCCGTTGGGGTTTAGCGGCTGGCGTTGGGGGTTTAGCGGCTTGCATTGGGATTTAGAGGTTGGCGTTGGGCTTTAGCTACTGACGTTGGGGTTTATTTACTGGCGTTGGGGTTTAGCGGCTGGCGTTGGGGTTTAGCGGCTGGCGTTGGGGTTTATCGGCTGGCGTTGTAATTTAGCGGCTGGCGTTGGGGTTTAGCTACTGGCGTTGGGGTTTAGCTACTGGTGTTGGGGTTTAGCGGTCGGCGTTGGGGTTTAGCGGCTGGTGTTGGGGTTTAGCTACTGGCGTTGGGTTTAGCAACTGGCGTTGGGGTTCAGCTAGTGGCGAGGTTTATCAACTGGCGTTGGGGTTTAACTACTGGCGTTGGGGTGTAGCTGCTGGCGTTGGGGTTTAGCTACTGCCGTTGGGGTGTAGCTGCTGGCGTTGGGGTTTAGCGGCTGGCGTTGGGGGTTTATCGGCTGACGTTGTAGTTTAGCGGCTGGCGTTGGGGTTAACTACTGGCGTTGGGGTTTAGAGTTGTGGGGGTTTAGAGGCTGGCATTGTGCTTTAGCTACTGGCGCGGTTTAGCGGCCGGCATTGGGGTTTATCTACTGGCGTTGGGGTTTAGCAACTGCCGTTGGGGTTTAGCGGCTGGTGTTGGGGTTTAGCTACTAGTGTTGAGGTTTAACGGCTGGCGTTCGGATTTAGAGGTTGGCGTTGGGCTTTAGCTACTGGCGTTGGGGTTTAGCGGCTGGCGTTGGGTTTAGCGGCTGGCATTGGGGTTTAGAGGTTGGCGTTGGGGTTTAGCTACTGGCGTTGGGGTTTAGTTACTGCGTTGGGGTTTAGCGGCTGGCGGGGTTTAGCGGCTGGCATTGGGGTTTAGAGGTTGGCGTTGGGCATTTAGCTACTGGCGTTGGGGTTTAGCGGCTGGCGTTGGGGTTTAGCGGCTGGCGTTGGGGTTTATCGGCTGGCGTTTTGGTTTAGCGGCTGGCATTGAGGTTTAGCTACTGGCGTTGGGGTTTAGAGTGGTGGAGGTTTAGAGGCTGGCATTGTGCTTTAGCTACTGGCGCGGTTTAGCGGCCGGCATTGGAGTTTATCTACTGGCGTTGGGGTTTAGCTACTGCCGTTGGGGTTTATCTACTGATGTTGGGGTTTAGCGGCTGGCGTTGAGGTTTAGCTACTTGCATTGGGGTTTAGCGCTTGGCATTCGGTTTAGCTACTGGCGTTGGGATTTAGCTACTGGCGTTGGGGTTTAGCTACTGGTGTTGGGGTTTAGCGGTCGGCGTTGGGGTTTAGCGGCTGGTGTTGCGGTTTAGCTACTGGCGTTGGGTTTAGCAACTGGCGTTGGGGGTTCAGCTACTGGCGAGGTTTAACAACTGGCGTTGGGGTTTAACTACTGGCGGGGTTTAGCTACTGGCGTTGGGGTGTAGCTGCTGGCGTTGGGGTTTACCTACTGGCATTGGGGTGTAGCTGCTGGCGTCGGGGTTTAGCTACTGGCGTCGGCGTTTGGCTACTGGCGTTGGGGTTTAGTTACTGGCGTTGAGGTTTAGCGGCTGGCGTTGGGGTTTAGCTACTGGCATTGGGGTTGAGCTACTGACGTTGGGGTTTAGCTACTGGTGTTGTGCTTTAACAGCTGGCGTTGGGAATTAGCTACTGGCATTGGGGCTTAGCTACTGACTTTGGGGTTTAGCGGCTGGCATTGGGGTTTAGCGGGTGGCGTAGGGGTTCAGCGGCTGGCGTTGGGGTTTAACGGCTGACGTTGGGGTTTATCAGTTGGCGTTGGAGTTTAGCTACTAGTGTTGAGGTTTAACAGCTGGCGTTGGGGTTTAGCGGCTGGCGTTGGGGTTTATCGGCTGGCGTTGGGGTTTAGCTACTAGTGTTGGGGTTTAACGGCTGGCGTTGGGGTTTAGCGGCTGGCGTTGGGGTTTAACGGTTGGCGTTGGGGTTTATCGGCTGGCGTTGGGGTTTAGCTACTAGCGTTGGGGTTTAACGGCTGGCGTTGGGGTTTAGCGGCTGGCATTGGGGTTTTGAGGTTGGCGTTGGGCTTTAGCTACTGGCGTTGGGTTTTAGTTACTGCCGTTGGGGTTTAGCGGCTGGCGTTGGGGTTTAGCGGCTTGCATTGGGATTTAGAGGTTGGCGTTGGGCTTTAGCTACTGACGTTGGGGTTTATATACTGGCGTTGGGGTTTAGCGGCTGGCGTTGGGGTTTAGCGGCTGGCGTTGGGGTTTATCGGCTGGCGTTGTAATTTAGCGGCTGGCGTTGGGGTTTAGCTACTGGCGTTGGGGTTTAGCTACTGGTGTTGGGATTTAGCGGTCGGCGTTGGGGTTTAGCTACTGGCGCTGGGGTTTAGCAAAGCGTTGGGGTTCAGCTACTGGCGAGGTTTAACAACTGGCGTTGGGGTTTAACTACTGGCGTTGGGGTGTAGCTGCTGGCGTTGGGGTTTAGCTACTGCCGTTGGGGTGTAGCTGCTGGCGTTGGGGTTTAGCGGCTGGCGTTGGGGTTTATCGGCTGGCGTTGTAGTTTAGCGGCTGGCGTTGGGGTTAACTACTGGCGTTGGGGTTTAGAGTTGTGGAGGTTTAGAGGCTGGCATTGTGCTTTAGCTACTGGCTCGGTTTAGCGGCCGGCATTGGGGTTTATCTACTGGCGTTGGGGTTTAGCTACTGCCGTTGGGGTTTATCTACTGACGCTGGGGTTTAGCGGCTGGCGTTGAGGTTTAGCTACTTGCATTGGGGTTTAGCGCTTGTCATTCGGTTTAGCTACTGGCGTTGGGATTTAGCTACTGGCGTTGGGGTTTAGCTACTGGCGTTGGGGTTTAGCTACTGGTGTTGGGGTTTAGCGGTCGGCGTTGGGGTTTAGCGGCTGGCGTTGGGGTTTAGCGGCTGGTGTTGGGGTTTAGCTACTGGCGTTGGGTTTGGCAACTGGCGTTGGGGTTCAGCTACTGGCGAGGTTTAACAACTGGCGTTGGGGTTTAACTACTGGCGGGGTTTAGCTACTGGCGTTGGGGTGTAACTGCTGGCGTTGGGGTTTACCTACTGGCATTGGGGTTTAGCTACTGGCGTTGGCGTGTAGCTACTGGCGTTGGGGTGTAGCTACTGGTGTTGTGCTTTAACAGCTGGCGTTGGGAATTAGCTACTGGCATTGGGGCTTAGCTACTGACGTTGGGGTTTAGCGGCTGGCGTTGGGGTTTAGCGGGTGGCGTAGGGGTTCAGCGGCTGGCGTTGGGGTTTGGGGGCTGGCGTTGGGGTTTATCGGTTGGCGTTGGAGATTAGCTACTAGTGTTGAGGTTTAACAGCTGGCGTTGGGGTTTAGCGGCTGGCGTTGGGGTTTATCGGCTGGCGTTGGGGTTTAGCTACTAGCGTTGGGGTTTAACGGCTGGCGTTGGGGTTTAGCGGCTGGCATTGGGGTTTAGAGGTTGGCGTTGGGCTTTAGCTACTGGCGTTGGGGTTTAGTTACTGGCGTTGGGGTTTAGCGGCTGGCGTTGGGGTTTAGCGGCTGGCATTGGGGTTTAGAGGTTGGCGTTGGGCTTTAGCTACTGGCGTTGGGTTTTAGTTACTGGCGGGGTTTAGCGGCTGGCGTTGGGGTTTATCGGCTTGCATTGGGGTTTAGAGGTTGGCGTTGGGCTTTAGCTACTGGCGTTGGGGTTTAGTTACTGGCGTTGGGGTTTAGCGGCTGGCGTTGGGGTTTAGCGGCTGGCATTGGGGTTTAGAGGTTGGCGTTGGGGTTTAGCTACTGGCGTTGGGGTTTAGTTACTGGCGTTGGGGTTTAGCGGCTGGCGGGGTTTAGCGGCTGGCGTTGGGGTTTAGCTACTGGCGTTGGGGTTTAGCTACTGGCGTTGGGGTTTATCGGCTGGCGTTGGGGTTTATCGGCTGGCGTTGTAATTTAGCGGCTGGCGTTGGGGTTTAGCTACTGGCGTTGGGGTTTAGCGGCTGGCGTTGGGGTTTATCGGCTGGCGTAGTTTAGCGGCTGGCGTTGTGCTTTAGCTACTGGCGGGGTTTAGCGGCCGGCATTGGGGTTTATCTACTGGCGTTGGGATTTAGCTACTGGCGTTGGGGTTTAGCTACTGGCGTTGGGGTTTAGCTACTGGCGTTGGGGTTTAGCTACTGGCGTTGGGGTTTAGCTACTGGTGTTGGGGTTTAGCGGTCGGCGTTGGGGTTTAGCGGCTGGTGTTGGGGTTTAGCCACTGGCGTTGGGTATAGCAACTGGCATTGGGGTTCAGCTACTGGCGAGGTTTAACAACTGGCGTTGGGGTTTAGCTATTGGCGTTGGGGTTTAGCTACTGGCGTTGGGGTTTAGCTACTGGCGTTGGGGTTTAGCTACTGGCGTTGGGTTTAGCGGCTGGCGTTGGGGTTTAGCAGCTGGCGTTGGGGTTTAGAGGTTGCCGTTGGGCTTTAGCTACTGGCGTTGGGGTTTAGTTACTGGCGTTGGGGTTTAGCGGCTGGCGGGGCTTAGCGGCTGGCATTGGGGTTTCAAGGTTGGCGTTGGGCTTTAGCTACTGGCGTTGTGGTTTAGCGGCTGGCGTTGGGGTTTAGCGGCTGGCGTTGGGGTTTATCGGCTGGCGTTGGGGTTTAGCGGCTGGCGTTGGGGTTTAGCTACTGGCGTTGGGGTTTAGAGTGGTGGAGGTTTAGAGGCTGGCGTTGTGCTTTAGCTACTGGCGCGGTTTAGCGGCCGGCATTGGGGTTTATCTACTGGCGTTGGGGTTTAGCTACTGCCGTTGGGGTTTATCTACTGACGTTGGGGTTTAGCGGCTGGCGTTGAGGTTTAGCTACTTGCATTGGGGTTTAGCGCTTGGCATTCGGTTTAGCTACTGGCGTTGGGGTTTAGCTACTGGCGTTGGGGTTTATCGGCTGGCGTTGTAATTTAGCGGCTGGCGTTGGGGTTTAGCTACTGGCGTTGGGGTTTAGCTACTGGTGTTGGGGTTTAGCGGTCGGCGTTGGGGTTTAGCGGCTGGTGTTGGGGTTTAGCTACTGGCGTTGGGTTTAGCAACTGGCGTTGGGGTTCAGCTAGTGGCGAGGTTTATCAACTGGCGTTGGGGTTTAACTACTGGCGTTGGGGTGTAGCTGCTGGCGTTGGGGTTTAGCTACTGCCGTTGGGGTGTAGCTGCTGGCGTTGGGGTTTAGCGGCTGGCGTTGGGGTTTATCGGCTGGCGTTGTAGTTTAGCGGCTGGCGTTGGGGTTAACTACTGGCGTTGGGGTTTAGAGTTGTGGGGGTTTAGAGGCTGGCATTGTGCTTTAGCTACTGGCGCGGTTTAGCGGCCGGCATTGGGGTTTATCTACTGGCGTTGGGGTTTAGCAACTGCCGTTGGGGTTTAGCGGCTGGTGTTGGGGTTTAGCTACTAGTGTTGAGGTTTAACGGCTGGCGTTCGGATTTAGAGGTTGGCGTTGGGCTTTAGCTACTGGCGTTGGGGTTTAGCGGCTGGCGTTGGGGTTTAGCGGCTGGCATTGGGGTTTAGAGGTTGGCGTTGGGGTATAGCTACTGGCGTTGGGGTTTAGTTACTGGCGTTGGGGTTTAGCGGCTGGCGGGGTTTAGCGGCTGGCATTGGGGTTTAGAGGTTGGCGTTGGGCATTTAGCTACTGGCGTTGGGGTTTAGCGGCTGGCGTTGGGGTTTAGCGGCTGGCGTTGGGGTTTATCGGCTGGCGTTTGGGTTTAGCGGCTGGCATTGAGGTTTAGCTACTGGCGTTGGGGTTTAGAGTGGTGGAGGTTTAGAGGCTGGCATTGTGCTTTAGCTACTGGCGCGGTTTAGCGGCCGGCATTGGAGTTTATCTACTGGCGTTGGGGTTTAGCTACTGCCGTTGGGGTTTATCTACTGATGTTGGGGTTTAGCGGCTGGCGTTGAGGTTTAGCTACTTGCATTGGGGTTTAGCGCTTGGCATTCGGTTTAGCTACTGGCGTTGGGATTTAGCTACTGGCGTTGGGGTTTAGCTACTGGTGTTGGGGTTTAGCGGTCGGCGTTGGGGTTTAGCGGCTGGTGTTGCGGTTTAGCTACTGGCGTTGGGTTTAGCAACTGGCGTTGGGGTTCAGCTACTGGCGAGGTTTAACAACTGGCGTTGGGGTTTAACTACTGGCGGGGTTTAGCTACTGGCGTTGGGGCGTAGCTGCTGGCGTTGGGGTTTACCTACTGGCATTGGGGTGTAGCTGCTGGCGTCGGGGTTTAGCTACTGGCGTCGGCGTTTGGCTACTGGCGTTGGGGTTTAGTTACTGGCGTTGAGGTTTAGCGGCTGGCGTTGGGGTTTAGCTACTGGCATTGGGGTTGAGCTACTGACGTTGGGGTTTAGCTACTGGTGTTGTGCTTAGCTACTGACTTTGGGGTTTAGCGGCTGGCATTGGGGTTTAGCGGGTGGCGTAGGGGTTCAGCGGCTGGCGTTGGGGTTTAACGGCTGACGTTGGGGTTTATCAGTTGGCGTTGGAGTTTAGCTACTAGTGTTGAGGTTTAACAGCTGGCGTTGGGGTTTAGCGGCTGGCGTTGGGGTTTATCGGCTGGCGTTGGGGTTTAGCTACTAGTGTTGGGGTTTAACGGCTGGCGTTGGGGTTTAGCGGCTGGCGTTGGGGTTTAACGGTTGGCGTTGGGGTTTATCGGCTGGCGTTGGGGTTTAGCTACTAGCGTTGGGGTTTAACGGCTGGCGTTGGGGTTTAGCGGCTGGCATTGGGGTTTTGAGGTTGGCGTTGGGCTTTAGCTACTGGCGTTGGGTTTTAGTTACTGCCGTTGGGGTTTAGCGGCTGGCGTTGGGGTTTAGCGGCTTGCATTGGGATTTAGAGGTTGGCGTTGGGCTTTAGCTACTGACGTTGGGGTTTATTTACTGGCGTTGGGGTTTAGCGGCTGGCGTTGGGGTTTAGCGGCTGGCGTTGGGGTTTATCGGCTGGCGTTGTAATTTAGCGGCTGGCGTTGGGGTTTAGCTACTGGCGTTGGGGTTTAGCTACTGGTGTTGGGATTTAGCGGTCGGCGTTGGGGTTTAGCTACTGGCGCTGGGTTTAGCAAAGCGTTGGGGTTCAGCTACTGGCGAGGTTTAACAACTGGCGTTGGGGTTTAACTACTGGCGTTGGGGTGTAGCTGCTGGCGTTGGGGTTTAGCTACTGCCGTTGGGGTGTAGCTGCTGGCGTTGGGGTTTAGCGGCTGGCGTTGGGGTTTATCGGCTGGCGTTGTAGTTTAGCGGCTGGCGTTGGGGTTAACTACTGGCGTTGGGGTTTATAGTTGTGGAGGTTTAGAGGCTGGCATTGTGCTTTAGCTACTGGCTCGGTTTAGCGGCCGGCATTGGGGTTTATCTACTGGCGTTGGGGTTTAGCTACTGCCGTTGGGGTTTATCTACTGACGCTGGGGTTTAGCGGCTGGCCTTGAGGTTTAGCTACTTGCATTGGGGTTTAGCGCTTGTCATTCGGTTTAGCTACTGGCGTTGGGATTTAGCTACTGGCGTTGGGGTTTAGCTACTGGCGTTGGGGTTTAGCTACTGGTGTTGGGGTTTAGCGGTCGGCGTTGGGGTTTAGCGGCTGGCGTTGGGGTTTAGCGGCTGGTGTTGGGGTTTAGCTACTGGCGTTGGGTTTGGCAACTGGCGTTGGGGTTCAGCTACTGGCGAGGTTTAACAACTGGCGTTGGGGTTTAACTACTGGCGGGGTTTAGCTACTGGCGTTGGGGTGTAACTGCTGGCGTTGGGGTTTACCTACTGGCATTGGGGTTTAGCTACTGGCGTTGGCGTGTAGCTACTGGCGTTGGGGTGTAGCTACTGGTGTTGTGCTTTAACAGCTGGCGTTGGGAATTAGCTACTGGCATTGGGGCTTAGCTACTGACGTTGGGGTTTAGCGGCTGGCGTTGGGGTTTAGCGGGTGGCGTAGGGGTTCAGCGGCTGGCGTTGGGGTTTGGGGGCTGGCGTTGGGGTTTATCGGTTGGCGTTGGAGATTAGCTACTAGTGTTGAGGTTTAACAGCTGGCGTTGGGGTTTAGCGGCTGGCGTTGGGGTTTATCGGCTGGCGTTGGGGTTTAGCTACTAGCGTTGGGGTTTAACGGCTGGCGTTGGGGTTTAGCGGCTGGCATTGGGGTTTAGAGGTTGGCGTTGGGCTTTAGCTACTGGCGTTGGGGTTTAGTTACTGGCGTTGGGGTTTAGCGGCTGGCGTTGGGGTTTAGCGGCTGGCATTGGGGTTTAGAGGTTGGCGTTGGGCTTTAGCTACTGGCGTTGGGTTTTAGTTACTGGCGGGGTTTAGCGGCTGGCGTTGGGGTTTATCGGCTTGCATTGGGGTTTAGAGGTTGGCGTTGGGCTTTAGCTACTGGCGTTGGGGTTTAGTTACTGGCGTTGGGGTTTAGCGGCTGGCGTTGGGGTTTAGCGGCTGGCATTGGGGTTTAGAGGTTGGCGTTGGGGTTTAGCTACTGGCGTTGGGGTTTAGTTACTGGCGTTGGGGTTTAGCGGCTGGCGGGGTTTAGCGGCTGGCGTTGGGGTTTAGCTACTGGCGTTGGGGTTTAGCTACTGGCGTTGGGGTTTATCGGCTGGCGTTGGGGTTTATCGGCTGGCGTTGTAATTTAGCGGCTGGCGTTGGGGTTTAGCTACTGGCGTTGGGGTTTAGCGGCTGGCGTTGGGGTTTATCGGCTGGCGTAGTTTAGCGGCTGGCGTTGTGCTTTAGCTACTGGCGGGGTTTAGCGGCCGGCATTGGGGTTTATCTACTGGCGTTGGGATTTAGCTACTGGCGTTGGGGTTTAGCTACTGGCGTTGGGGTTTAGCTACTGGCGTTGGGGTTTAGCTACTGGCGTTGGGGTTTAGCTACTGGTGTTGGGCTTTAGCGGTCGGCGTTGGGGTTTAGCGGCTGGTGTTGGGGTTTAGCTACTGGCGTTGGGTATAGCAACTGGCATTGGGGTTCAGCTACTGGCGAGGTTTAACAACTGGCGTTGGGGTTTAGCTACTGGCGTTGGGGTTTAGCTACTGGCGTTGGGGTTTAGCTACTGGCGTTGGGGTTTAGCTACTGGCGTTGGGTTTAGCGGCTGGCGTTGGGGTTTAGCAGCTGGCGTTGGGGTTTAGAGGTTGCCGTTGGGCTTTAGCTACTGGCGTTGGGGTTTAGTTACTGGCGTTGGGGTTTAGCGGCTGGCGGGGCTTAGCGGCTGGCATTGGGGTTTCAAGGTTGGCGTTGGGCTTTAGCTACTGGCGTTGTGGTTTAGCGGCTGGCGTTGGGGTTTAGCGGCTGGCGTTGGGGTTTATCGGCTGGCGTTGGGGTTTAGCGGCTGGCGTTGGGGTTTAGCTACTGACGTTGGGGTTTAGAGTGGTGGAGGTTTAGAGGCTGGCGTTGTGCTTTAGCTACTGGCGCGGTTTAGCGGCCGGCATTGGGGTTTATCTACTGGCGTTGGGGTTTAGCTACTGCCGTTGGGGTTTATCTACTGACGTTGGGGTTTAGCGGCTGGCGTTGAGGTTTAGCTACTTGCATTGGGGTTTAGCGCTTGGCATTCGGTTTAGCTACTGGCGTTGGGGTTTAGCTACTGGCGTTGGGGTTTAGCGGCTGGCGTTGGGGTTTATCGGCTGGCGTTGTAATTTAGCGGCTGGCGTTGGGGTTTAGCTACTGGCGTTGGGGTTTAGCGGCTGGCGTTGGGGTTTATCGGCTGGCGTTGTAGTTTAGCGGCTGGCGTTGGGGTTTAGCTACTGGCGTTGGGGTTTAGAGTGGTGGAGGTTTAGAGGCTGGCGTTGTGCTTTAGCTACTGGCGGGGTTTAGCGGCCGGCATTGGGGTTTATCTACTGGCGTTGTGATTTAGCTACTGGCGTTGGGGTTTAGCTACTGGCGTTGGGGTTTAGCTACTGGCGTTGGGGTTTAGCTACTGGTGTTGGGGTTTAGCGGTCGGCGTTGGGGTTTAGCGGCTGGTGTTGGGGTTTAGCTACTGGCGTTGGGTATAGCAACTGGCATTGGGGTTCAGCTACTGGCGAGGTTTAACAACTGGCGTTGGGGTTTAGCTACTGGCGTTGGGGTTTAGCTACTGGCGTTGGGGTTTAGCTACTGGCGTTGGGGTTTAGCTACTGGCGTTGGGGTTTAGCGGCTGGCGTTGGGGTTTATCGGCTAGCGTTGTAGTTTAGCGGCTGGCGTTGGGGTTTAGCTACTGGCGTTCGGGTTTAGAGTGGTGGAGGTTTAGAGGCTGGCGTTGTGCTTTAGCTACTGGCGGGGTTTAGCGGCCGGCATTGGGGTTTATCTACTGGCGTTGGGATTTAGCTACTGTCGTTGGGGTTTAGCTACTGGCGTTGGGGTTTAGCTACTGGCGTTGGGGTTTAGCTACTGGCGTTGGGGTTTAGCTACTGGTGTTGGGGTTTAGCGGTCGGCGTTGGGGTTTAGCGGCTGGTGTTGGGGTTTAGCTACTGGCGTTGGGTATAGCAACTGGCATTGGGGTTCAGCTACTGGCGAGGTTTAACAACTGGCGTTGGGGTTTAGCTACTGGCGTTGGGGTTTAGCTACTGGCGTTGGGGTTTAGCTACTGGCGTTGGGGTTTAGCTACTGGCGTTGGGGTTTAGCGGCTGGCGTTGGGGTTTAGCAGCTGGCGTTGGGGTTTAGAGATTGGCGTTGGGCTTTAGCTACTGGCGTTGGGGTTTAGTTACTGGCGTTGGGGTTTAGCGGCTGGCGGGGCTTAGCGGCTGGCATTGGGGTTTAAAGGTTGGCGTTGGGCTTTAGCTACTGGCGTTGTGGTTTAGCGGCTGGCGTTGGGGTTTAGCGGCTGGCGTTGGGGTTTATCGGCTGGCGTTGGGGTTTAGCGGCTGGCGTTGGGGTTTAGCTACTGGCGTTGGGGTTTAGAGTGGTGTAGGTTTAGAGGCTGGCGTTGTGCTTTAGCTACTGGCGCGGTTTAGCGGCCGGCATTGGGGTTTATCTACTGGCGTTGGGGTTTAGCTACTGCCGTTGGGGTTTATCTACTGACGTTGGGGTTTAGCGGCTGGCGTTGAGGTTTAGCTACTTGCATTGGGGTTTAGCGCTTGGCATTCGGTTTAGCTACTGGCGTTGGGGTTTAGCTACAGGCGTTGGGGTTTAGCGGCTGGCGTTGGGGTTTATCGGCTGGCGTTGTAATTTAGCGGCTGGCGTTGGGGTTTAGCTACTGGCGTTGGGGTTTAGCGGCTGGCGTTGGGGTTTATCGGCTGGCGTTGTAGTTTAGCGGCTGGCGTTGGGGTTTAGCTACTGGCGTTGGGGTTTAGAGTGGTGGAGGTTTAGAGGCTGGCGTTGTGCTTTAGCTACTGGCGGGGTTTAGCGGCCGGCATTGGGGTTTATCTACTGGCGTTGGGATTTAGCTACTGGCGTTGGGGTTTAGCTACTGGCGTTGGGGTTTAGCTACTGGCGTTGGGGTTTAGCTACTGGTGTTGGGGTTTAGCGGTCGGCGTTGGGGTTTAGCGGCTGGTGTTGGGGTTTAGCTACTGGCGTTGGGTATAGCAACTGGCATTGGGGTTCAGCTACTGGCGAGGTTTAACAACTGGCGTTGGGGTTTAGCTACTGGCGTTGGGGTTTAGCTACTGGCGTTGGGGTTTAGCTACTGGCGTTGGGGTTTAGCGGCTGGCGTTGGGGTTTAGCAGCTGGCGTTGGGGTTTAGAGGTTGGCGTTGGGCTTTAGCTACTGGCGTTGGGGTTTAGTTACTGGCGTTGGGGTTTAGCGGCTAGCGGGGTTTAGCGGCTGGCATTGGTGTTTAAAGGTTGGCGTTGGGCTTTAGCTACTGGCGTTGGGGTTTAGCGGCCGGCGTTGGGGTTTAGCGGCTGGCGTTGGGGTTTATCGGCTGGCGTTGGGGTTTAGCGGCTGGCGTTGGGGTTTAGCTACTGGCGTTGGGGTTTAGAGTGGTGGAGGTTTAGAGGCTGGCGTTGTGCTTTAGCTACTGGCGTGGTTTAGCGGCCGGCATTGGGGTTTATCTACTGGCGTTGGGGTTTAGCTACTGCCGTTTGGGTTTATCTACTGACGTTGGGGTTTAGCAGCTGGCGTTGAGGTTTAGCTACTTGCATTGGGGTTTAGCGCTTGACATTCGGTTTAGCTACTGGCGTTGGGATTTAGCTACTGGCGTTGGGGTTTAGCGGCTGGCGAGGTTTAACAACTGGCGTTGGGGTTTAACTACTGGCGGGGTTAAGCTACTGGCGTTGGGGTGTAGCTGCTGGCGTTGGGGTTTACCTACTGGCATTGGGGTTTAGCTACTGGCGTTAGCGTGTAGCTACTGCCGTTGGGGTGTAGCTACTGGCGTCGGGGTTTAGCTACTGGCGTCGGGGTTTAGCTACTGGCGTTGGGGTTTAGTTACTGGCGTTGAGGTTTAGCGGCTGGCGTTGGGGTTTAGCTACTGGCATTGGGGTTGAGCTACTGACGTTGGGGTTTAGCTACTGGTGTTGTGCTTTAACAGCTGGTGTTGGGAATTAGCTACTGGCATTGGGGCTTAGCTACTGACGTTGGGGTTTAGCGGCTGGCGTTGGGGTTTAGCGGGTGGCGTAGGGGTTCAGCGGCTGGCGTTGGGTTTTAGCGGCTGGCGTTGGGGTTTATCGGTTGGCGTTGGAGTTTAGCTACTAGTGTTGAGGTTTAACAGCTGGCATTGGGGTTTAGCGGCTGGCGGGGTTTATCGGCTGGCGTTGGGGTTTAGCTACTAGTGTTGGGGTTTAACGGCTGCCGTTGGGGTTTAGCGGCTGGCGTTGGGGTTTAACGGTTGGCGTTGGGGTTTATCGGCTGGCGTTGAGGTTTAGCTACTAGCGTTGGGGTTTAACGGCTGGCGTTGGGGTTTAGCGGCTGACATTGGGGTTGGGGTTTAGCTACTGGCGTTGGGGTTTAGCTACTGGTGTTGGGGTTTAGCTGTCGGCGTTGGGGTTTAGCGGCTGGTGTTGGGGTTTAGCTACTGGCGTTGTGTTTAGCAACTGGCGTTGGGGTTCAGCTACTGGCGAGGTTTAACAACTGGCGTTGGGGTGTAACTACTGACGTTGGGGTGTAGCTGCTGGCGTTGGGGTTTAGCTACTGGCGTTGGGGTGTAGCTGCTGGCATTGGGGTTTAATGGCTGGCGTTGGGGTTTATCGGCTGGCGTTGTAGTTTAGCGGCTTGCGTTGGGGTTTAGCTACTGGCGTTGGGGTTTAGAGTGGTGGAGGTTTAGAGGCTGGCGTTGTGCTTTAGCTACTGGCGGGGTTTAGCGGCCGGCATTGGGGTTTATCTACTGGCGTTGGGGTTTAACTACTGCCGGGGTTTAGCTACTGCCGTTGGGGTTTATCTACTGACGTTGGGGTTTAGCGACTAGCGTTGAGGTTTAGCTACTTGCATTGGGGTTTAGCGCTTGGCATTCGGTTTAGCTACTGGCGTTGGGGTTTAGCTACTGGCGTTGGGGTTTAGCTACTGGCGTTGGGGTTTAGCTACTGGTGTTGGGGTTTGGCGGTCGGCGTTGGGGTTTAGCGGCTGGTGTTGGGGTTTAGCTACTGGCGGGTATAGCAACTGGCATTGGGGTTCAGCTACTGGCGAGGTTTAACAACTGGCGTTGGGTTTAGCTACTGGCGTTGGGGTTTAGCTACTGGCGTTGGGGTTTAGCTACTGGCGTTGGGGTTTAGCGGCTGGCGTTGGGGTTTAGCGGCTTGCATTGGGGTTTAGAGGTTGGCGTTGGGCTTTAGCTACTGACGTTGGGTTTATTTACTGGCGTTGGGGTTTAGCGGCTGGCGTTGGGGTTTAGCGGCTGGCGTTGGGGTTTATCGGCTGGCGTTGTAATTTAGCGGCTGGCGTTGGGGTTTAGCTACTGGCGTTGGGGTTTAGCTACTGGTGTTGGGGTTTAGCGGTCGGCGTTGGGGTTTAGCGGCTGGTGTTGGGGTTTAGCTACTGGCGTTGGGTTTAGCAACTGGCGTTGGGGTTCAGCTACTGGCGAGGTTTAACAACTGGCGTTGGGGTTTAACTACTGGCGTTGGGGTTTAGCTACTAGCGTTGGGGTTTAACGGCTGGCGTTGGGGTTTAGCGGCTGGCATTGGGGTTTAGAGGTTGGCGTTGGGCTTTAGCTACTGGCGTTGGGTTTTAGTTACTGGCGGGGTTTAGCGGCTGGCGTTGGGGTTTAGCGGCTTGCATTGGGATTTAGAGGTTGGCGTTGGGCTTTAGCTACTGACGTTGGGGTTTAGTTACTGGCGGGGTTTAGCGGCTGGCATTGGGGTTTAGAGGTTGGCGTTGGGCTTTAGCTACTGGCGTTGGGTTTTAGTTACTGGCGGGGTTTAGCGGCTGGCGTTGGGGTTTATCGGCTTGCATTGGGGTTTAGAGGTTGGCGTTGGGCTTTAGCTACTGGCGTTGGGGTTTAGTTACTGGCGTTGGGGTTTAGCGGCTGGCGTTGGGGTTTAGCGGCTGGCATTGGGGTTTAGAGGTTGGCGTTGGGGTTTAGCTACTGGCGTTGGGGTTTAGTTACTGGCGTTGGGGTTCAGCTACTGGCGAGGTTTAACAACTGGCGTTGGATTTTAACTACTGGCGTTGGGGTTTAGCTACTAGCGTTGGGGTTTAACGGCTGGCGTTGGGGTTTAGCGGCTGGCATTGGGGTTTAGAGGTTGGCGTTGGGCTTTAGCTACTGGCGTTGGGTTTTAGTTACTGTCGGGGTTTATCGGCTGGCGTTGTAATTTAGCGGCTGGCGTTGGGGTTTAGCTACTGGCGTTGGGGTTTAGCTACTGGTGTTGGGGTTTAGTGGTCGGCGTTGGGGTTTAGCGGCTGGTGTTGGGGTTTAACTACTGGCGTTGGGGTTTAGCTACTAGCGTTGGGGTTTAACGGCTGGCGTTGGGGTTTAGCGGCTGGCATTGGGGTTTAGAGGTTGGCGTTGGGCTTTAGCTACTGGTGTTGGGTTTTAGTTACTGGCGGGGTTTAGCGGCTGGCGTTGGGGTTTAGCGGCTTGCATTGGGGTTTAGAGGTTGGCGTTGGGCTTTAGCTACTGACGTTGGGGTTTATTTACTGGCGTTGGGGTTTAGCGGCTGGCGTTGGGGTTTAGCGGCTGGCGTTGGGGTTTATCGGCTGGCGTTGTAATTTAGCGGCTGGCGTTGGGGTTTAGCTACTGGTGGTGGGGTTTAGCGGTCGTCGTTGGGGTTTAGCGGCTGGTGTTGGGGTTTAGCTACTGGCGTTGGGTTTAGCAACTGGCGTTGGGGTTCAGCGACTGGCGAGGTTTAACAACTGGCGTTGGGGTTTAACTACTGGCGTTGGGGTTTAGCTACTAGCGTTGGGGTTTAACGGCTGGCGTTGGGGTTTAGCGGCTGGCATTGGGGTTTAGAGGTTGGCGTTGGGCTTTAGCTACTGGCGTTGGGGTTTAGCTACTGGTGTTGGGGTTTAGCGGTTTAACAACTGGCGTTGGGGTTTAACTACTGGCGTTGGGGTGTAGCTGCTGGCGTTGGGGTTTAGCTACTGCCGTTGGGGTGTAGCTGCTGGCGTTGGGGTTTAGCGGCTGGCGTTGGGGTTTATCGGCTGGCGTTGTCGTTTAGCGGCTGGCGTTGGGGTTAACTACTGGCGTTGGGGTTTAGAGTGGTGGAGGTTTAGAGGCTGGCATTGTGCTTTAGCTACTGGCGCGGTTTAGCGGCCGGCATTGGGGTTTATCTACTTGCGTTGGGGTTTAGCTACTGCCGTTGGGGTTTATCTACTGACGTTGGGGTTTAGCGGCTGGCGTTGAGGTTTAGCTACTTGCATTGGGGTTTAGCGCTTGGCATTCGGTTTAGCTACTGGCGTTGGGATTTAGCTACTGGCGTTGGGGTTTAGCTACTGGCGTTGGGGTTTAGCTACTGGTGTTGGGGTTTAGCGGTCGGCGTTGGGGTTTAGCGGCTGGTGTTGGGGTTTAGCTACTGGCGTTGGGTTTAGCAACTGGCGTTGGGGTTCAGCTACTGGCGAGGTTTAACAACTGGCGTTGGGGTTTAACTACTGGCGGGGTTTAGCTACTGGCGTTGGGGTGTAGCTGCTGGCGTTGGGGTTTAGCTACTGGCGTTGGCGTGTAGCTACTGGCGTTGGGGTGGAGCTACTGGCGTCGGGGTTTAGCTACTGGCGTCGGGGTTTAGCTACTGGCGTCGGGGTTTAGCTACTGGCGTTGGGGTTTAGTTACTGGCGTTGAGGTTTAGCGGCTGGCGTTGGGGTTTAGTTACTGGCATTGGGGTTGAGCTACTGACGTTGGGGTTTAGCTACTGGTGTTGTGCTTTAACAGCTGGCGTTGGGAATTAGCTACTGGCATTGGGGCTTAGCTACTGACGTTGGGGATAGCGGCTGGCGTTGGGGTTTAGCGGGTGGCGTAGGGGTTCAGCGGCTGGCGTTGGGGTTTAGCGGCTGGCGTTGGGGTTTATCGGTTGGCGTTGGAGTTTAGCTACTAGTGTTGAGGTTTAACAGCTGCCGTTGGGGTTTAGCGGCTGGCGTTGGGGTTTATCGGCTGGCGTTGGCGTTTAGCTACTAGTGTTGGGGTTTAACGGCTGGCGTTGGGGTTTAGCGGCTGGCGTTGGGGTTTAACGGTTGGCGTTGGGGTTTATCGGCTGGCGTTGGGGTTTAGCTACTAGCGTTGGGGTTTAGCGGCTGGCGTTGGGGTTTAGCGGATTGCATTGGGGTTTAAAGGTTGGCGGGCTTTAGCTACTGACGTTGGGGTTTATTTACTGGCGTTGGGGTTTAGCGGCTGGCGGGTTTTAGCGGCTGGCGTTGGGGTTTATCGGCTGGCGTTGGGGTTTATCGGCTGGCGTTGTAGTTTAGCGGCTGGCGTTGGGGTTTAGCTACTGGCGTTGGGTTTAGCAACAGGCGTTGGGGTTCAGCTACTGGCGAGGTTTAACAACTGGCGTTGGGGTTTAACTACTGACGTTGGGGTGTAGCTGCTGGCGTTGGGGTTTAGCTACTGGCGTTGGGGTGTAGCTGCTGGCGTTGGGGTTTAGCGGCTGGCGTTGGGGTTTATCGGCTGGCGTTGTAGTTTAGCGGCTGGCGTTGGGGTTTAGCTACTGGCGTTGGGGTTTAGAGTGGTGGAGGTTTAGAGGCTGGCGTTGTGCTTTAGCTACTGGCGGGGTTTATCTACTGGCGTTGGGGTTTAGCTACTGCCGTTGGGGTTTAGCTACTGCCGTTGGGGTTTATCTACTGACGTTGGGGTTTAGCGACTAGCGTTGAGGTTTAGCTACTTGCATTGGGGTTTAGCGCTTGGCATTCGGTTTAGCTACTGGCGTTGGGGTTTAGCTACTGGCGTTGGGGTTTAGCTACTGGCGTTGGGGTTAGCGACTGGTGGGGTTTAGCGGTCGGCGTTGGGGTTTAGCGGCTGGTGTTGGGGTTTAGCTACTTGCGTTGGGTATAGCAACTGGCATTGGGGTTCAGCTACTGGCGAGGTTTAACAACGCGTTGGGGTTTAGCTACTGGCGTTGGGGTTTAGCTACTGGCGTTGGGGTTTAGCTACTGGCGTTGGGGTTTAGCGGCTGGCGTTGGGGTTTAGCGGCTGGCATTGGGGTTTAGAGGTTGGCGTTGGGGTTTAGCTACTGGCGTTGGGGTATAGTTACTGGCGTTGGGGTTCAGCTACTGGCGAGGTTTAACAAGTGGCGTTGGGGTTTAACTACTGGCGTTGGGGTTTAGCTACTAGCGTTGGGGTTTAACGGCTGGCGTTGGGGTTTAGCGGCTGGCATTGGGGTT
Source organism: Leucoraja ocellata (assembly GCA_036785375.1). Taxonomy (NCBI): domain Eukaryota; kingdom Metazoa; phylum Chordata; class Chondrichthyes; order Rajiformes; family Rajidae; genus Leucoraja; species Leucoraja ocellata. The sequence goes on along the minus strand of JAWMAR010001505.1, from coordinate 95,116 downwards.
TAGAGGTTGGCGTTGGGCTTTAGCTACTGGCGTTGGGTTTTAGTTACTGGCGGGGTTTATCGGCTGGCGTTGTAATTTAGCGGCTGGCGTTGGGGTTTAGCTACTGGCGTTGGGGTTTAGCTACTGGTGTTGGGGTTTAGTGGTCGGCGTTGGGGTTTAGCGGCTGGTGTTGGGGTTTAGCTACTGGCGTTGGGTTTAGCAACTGGCGTTGGGGTTCAGCTACTGGCGAGGTTTAACAACTGGCGTTGGGGTTTAACTACTGGCGTTGGGGTTTAGCTACTAGCGTTGGGGTTTAACGGCTGGCGTTGGGGTTTAGCGGCTGGCATTGGGGTTTAGAGGTTGGCGTTGGGCTTTAGCTACTGGCGTTGGGGTTTAGCTACTGGTGTTGGGGTTTAGCGGTTTAACAACTGGCGTTGGGGTTTAACTACTGGCGTTGGGGTGTAGCTGCTGGCGTTGGGGTTTAGCTACTGCCGTTGGGGTGTAGCTGCTGGCGTTGGGGTTTAGCGGCTGGCGTTGGGGTTTATCGGCTGGCGTTGTCGTTTAGCGGCTGGCGTTGGGGTTAACTACTGGCGTTGGGGTTTAGAGTGGTGGAGGTTTAGAGGCTGGCATTGTGCTTTAGCTACTGGCGCGGTTTAGCGGCCGGCATTGGGGTTTATCTACTGGCGTTGGGGTTTAGCTACTGTCGTTGGGGTTTATCTACTGACGTTGGGGTTTAGCGGCTGGCGTTGAGGTTTAGCTACTTGCATTGGGGTTTAGCGCTTGGCATTCGGTTTAGCTATTGGCGTTGGGATTTAGCTACTGGCGTTGGGGTTTAGCTACTGGCGTTGGGGTTTAGCTACTGGTGTTGGGGTTTAGCGGTCGGCGTTGGGGTTTAGCGGCTGGTGTTGGGGTTTAGCTACTGGCGTTGGGTTTAGCAACTGGCGTTGGGGTTCAGCTACTGGCGAGGTTTAACAACTGGCGTTGGGGTTTAACTACTGGCGGGGTTTAGCTACTGGCGTTGGGGTGTAGCTGCTGGCGTTGGGGTTTAGCTACTGGCGTTGGCGTGTAGCTACTGGCGTTGGGGTGTAGCTACTGGCGTCGGGGTTTAGCTACTGGCGTCGGGGTTTAGCTACTGGCGTCGGGGTTTAGCTACTGGCGTTGGGGTTTAGTTACTGGCGTTGAGGTTTAGCGGCTGGCGTTGGGGTTTAGTTACTGGCATTGGGGTTGAGCTACTGACGTTGGGGTTTAGCTACTGGTGTGCTTTAACAGCTGGCGTTGGGAATTAGCTACTGGCATTGGGGCTTAGCTACTGACGTTGGGGATAGCGGCTGGCGTTGGGGTTTAGCGGCTGGCGTTGGGGTTTATCGGTTGGCGTTGGAGTTTGGCTACTAGTGTTGAGGTTTAACAGCTGCCGTTGGGGTTTAGCGGCTGGCGTTGGGGTTTATCGGCTGGCGTTGGCGTTTAGCTACTAGTGTTGGGGTTTAACGGCTGGCGTTGGGGTTTAGCGGCTGGCGTTGGGGTTTAACGGTTGGCGTTGGGGTTTATCGGCTGGCGTTGGGGTTTAGCTACTAGCGTTGGGGTTTAACGGCTGGCGTTGGGCTTTAGCGGCTGGCATTGGGGTTTAGAGGTTGGCGTTGGGCTTTAGCTACTGGTGTTGGGTTTTAGTTACTGGCGGGGTTTAGCGGCTGGCGTTGGGGTTTAGCGGCTTGCATTGGGGTTTAAAGGTTGGCGGGCTTTAGCTACTGACGTTGGGGTTTATTTACTGGCGTTGGGGTTTAGCGGCTGGCGGGGTTTAGCGGCTGGCGTTGGGGTTTATCGGCTGGCGTTGTAATTTAGCGGCTGGCGTTGGGGTGTAGCTGCTGGCGTTGGGGTTTAGCGGCTGGCGTTGGGGTTTATCGGCTGGCGTTGTAGTTTAGCGGCTGGCGTTGGGGTTTAGCTACTGGCGTTGGGTTTAGCAACTGGCGTTGGGGTTCAGCTACTGGCGAGGTTTAACAACTGGCGTTGGGGTTTAACTACTGACGTTGGGGTGTAGCTGCTGGCGTTGGGGTTTAGCTACTGGCGTTGGGGTGTAGCTGCTGGCGTTGGGGTTTAGCGGCTGGCGTTGGGGTTTATCGGCTGGCGTTGTAGTTTAGCGGCTGGCGTTGGGGTTTAGCTGCTGGCGTTGGGGTTTAGAGTGGTGGAGGTTTAGAGGCTGGCGTTGTGCTTTAGCTACTGGCGGGGTTTATCTACTGGCGTTGGGGTTTAGCTACTGCCGTTGGGGTTTAGCTACTGCCGTTGGGGTTTATCTACTGACGTTGGGGTTTAGCGACTAGCGTTGAGGTTTAGCTACTTGCATTGGGGTTTAGCGCTTGGCATTCGGTTTAGCTACTGGCGTTGGGGTTTAGCTACTGGCGTTGGGGTTTAGCTACTGGCGTCGGGGTTAGCGACTGGTGGGGTTTAACGGTCGGCGTTGGGGTTTAGCGGCTGGTGTTGGGGTTTAGCTACTGGCGTTGGGTATAGCAACTGGCATTGGGGTTCAGCTACTGGCGAGGTCTAACAACTGGCGTTGGGGTTTAGCTACTGGCGTTGGGGTTTAGCTACTGGCGTTGGGGTTTAGCTACTGGCGTTTTGGGTTTAGCGGCTGGCGTTGGGGTTTAGCGGCTGGCGTTGGGGTTTAGAGGTTGGCGTTGGGCTTTAGCTACTGGCGTTGGGGTTTAGTTACTGGCGTTGGGGTTTAGTTACTGGCGTTGGGGTTTAGCGGCTGGCGGGGTTTAGCGGCTGGCATTGGGGTTTAAAGGTTGGCGTTGGGCTTTAGCTACTGGCGTTGGGGTTTAGCGGCTGGCGTTGGGGTTTAGCGGCTGGCGTTGGGGTTTAGCGGCCGGCATTGGGGTTTATCTACTGGCGTTGGGGTTTAGCTACTGCCGTCGGGGTTTAGCTACTGCCGTTGGGGTTTATCTACTGACGTTGGGGTTTAGCGACTAGCGTTGAGGTTTAGCTACTTGCATTGGGGTTTAGCGCTTGGCATTCGGTTTAGCTACTGGCGTTGGGGTTTAGCTACTGGCGTTGGGGTTTAGCTACTGGCGTTGGGGTTAGCTACTGGTGTTGGGGTTTAGCGGTCGGCGTTGGTGTTTAGCGGCTGGTGTTGGGGTTTAGCTAATGGCGTTGGGTATAGCAACTGGCATTGGGGTTCAGCTACTGGCGAGGTTTAACAACTGGCGTTGGGGTTTAGCTACTGGCGTTGGGGTTTAGCTACTGGCGTTGGGGTTTAGCTACTGGCGTTGGGGTTTAGCGGCTGGCGTTGGGGGTTAGCGGCTGGCGTTGGGGTTTAGAGTTTGGCGTTGGGCTTTAGCTACTGGCGTTGGGGTTTAGTTACTGGCGTTGGAGTTTAGTTACTGGCGTTGGGGTTTAGCGGCTGGCGGGGTTTAGCGGCTGGCATTGGGGTTTAAAGGTTGGCGTTGGGCTTTAGCTACTGGCGTTGGGGTTTAGCGGCTGGCGTTAGGGTTTAGCGGCTGGCGTTGGGGTTTATCGGCTGGTGTTGGGGTTTAGCGGCTGGCGTTGGGGTTTAGCTACTGGCGGGGTTTAGAGTGGTGGAGGTTTAGAGGCTGGCGTTGTGCTTTAGGTACTGGCGCGGTTTAGCGGCCGGCATTGGGGTTTATCTACTGGCGTTGGGGTTTAGCTACTGCCGTTGGGGTTTATCTACTGACGTTGGGGTTTAGCGGCTGGCGTTGAGGTTTAGCTACTTGCATTGGGGTTTAGCGGCTGGCGTTGGGGTTTAGCGGCTGGCGTTGGGGTTTAGCGGCTGGAGTTGGGGTTTAGCTACTGGCGTGGATGTTTATATACTGGCGTTGGGGGTTAGCTACTGGCGTTGGGGTTTAGCTACTGGCGTTGGGATTTAGCTACTGGCGTTGGGGTTTAGCTACTGGCGTTGGGGTTTAGCTACTGGTGTTGGGGTTTAGCGGTCGGCGTTGGGGTTTAGCGGCTGGTGTTGGGGTTTAGCTACTGGCGTTGGGTTTAGCAACTGGCGTTGGGGTTCAGCTACTGGCGAGGTTTAACAACTGGCGTTGGGGTTTAACTACTGGCGGGGTTTAGCTACTGTCGTTGGGGTGTAGCTGCTGGCGTTGGGGTTTACCTACTGGCATTGGGGTTTAGCTACTGGCGTTGGCGTGTAGCTACAGGCGTTGGGGTGTAGCTACTGGCGTCGGGGTTTAGCTACTGGCGTCGGGGTGTAGCTACTGGCGTCGGGATTTATCTACTGACGTTGGGGTTTCGCGACTAGCGTTGGGGTTTAGCTACTTGCATTGGGGTTTAGCGCTTGGCATTCGGTTTAGCTACTGGCGTTGGGATTTAGCTACTAGCGTTGGGGTTTAGCTACTGGCGTTGGGGTTTAGCTATGCGTTGGTGTTTAGCTACTGACGTTGGTGTTTATATACTGGCGTTGGGGGTTAGCTACTGGCGTTGGGGTTTAGGTACTGGCGTTGGCGTGTAGCTACTGGCGTTGGGGTGTAGCTACTGGCGTCGGGGTTTAGCTACTGGCGTTGGGTTTAGCTACTGGCGTTGGGGTTTAGTTACTGGCGTTGAGGTTTAGCGGCTAGCGTTGGGGTTTAGCGGCCGGCATTGGGGTTTAGTGACTGGCATTGGTGTTTAGCTACTGGCGGGGTTTAGCGACTGGCTTTGGTGTTTAGCTTCTGGCGTTGGGGTTTAGCTACTAGCGTTGGTGTTTTGCTACTGGCGTTGGGGTTTAGCTACTGCCGTTGGGGTTTATCTACTGACGTTGGGGTTTAGCGGCTGGCGTTGAGGTTTAGCTGCTTGCATTGGGGTTTAGCGCTTGGCATTCGGTTTAGCTACTGCCGTTGGGGTTTAGCTACTGGCGTTGGGGTTTAGCTACTGGTGTTGGGGTTTAGCGGTCGGCGTTGGGGTTTAGCGGCTGGTGTTGGGGTTTAGCTACTGGCGTTGGGTTTAGCAACTGGCGTTGGGGTTCAGCTACTGGCGAGGTTTAACAACAGGCGTTGGGGTTTAGCGGCTGGTGTTGGGGTTTAACTACTGGCGGGGTTTAGCTACTGGCGTTGGGGTGTAGCTGCTGGCATTAGGGTTTACCTACTGGCGTTGGGGTTTAGCTACTGGCGTTGGCGTGTAGCTACTGGCGTTGGGGTGTAGCTACTGGCGTCGGGGTTTAGCTACTGGCGTCGGGGTTTAGCTACTGGCGTTGGGGTTTAGTTACTGGCGTTGAGGTTTAGCGGCTGGCGTTGGGGTTTAGCTACTGGCATTGGGGTTGAGCTACTGACGTTGGGGTTTAGCTACTGGTGTTGTGCTTTAACAGCTGGCACTGGGAATTAGCTACTGGCATTGGGGTTTAGCTACTGACGTTGGGGTTTAGCGGCTGGCGTTGGGGTTTAGCGGGTGGCGTTGGGGTTTAGCGGCTGGCGTTTGGGTTTAGCGGCTGGCGTTGGGGTTTATCGGTTGGCGTTGGAGTTTAACTACTAGTGTTGAGGTTTAACAGCTGGCGTTGGGGTTTAGCGGCTGGCGTTGGGGTTTATCGGCTGGCGTTGGGGTTTAGCTACTAGCGTTGGGGTTTAACGGCTGGCGTTGGGGTTTAGCGGCTGGCATTGGGGTTTAGAGGTTGGCGTTGGGCTTTAGCTACTGGCGTTGGGTTTTAGTTACTGCCGTTGGGGTTTAGCGGCTGGCGGGGTTTAGCAGCTTGCATTGGGGTTTAGAGGTTGGCGTTGGGCTTTAGCTACTGACGTTGGGGTTTATTTACTGGCGTTGGGGTTTATTTACTGGCGTTGGGGTTTAGCGGCTGGCGTTGGGGTTTAGCGGCTGGCGTTGGGGTTTAGCGGCTGGCGTTGGGGTTTAGCGGCTGGCGTTGGGGTTTATCGGCTGGCGTTGTAATTTAGCGGCTGGCGTTGGGGTTTAGCTACTGGCGTTGGGGTTTAGCTACTGGTGTTGGGGTTTAGCGGTCGGCGTTGGGGTTTAGCGGCTGGTGTTGTGGTTTAGCTACTGGCGTTGGGTTTAGCAACTGGCGTTGGGGTTCAGCTACTTGCGAGGTTTAACAACGCGTTGGGGTTTAACTACTGGCGTTGGGGTGTAGCTGCTGGCGTTGGGGTTTAGCTACTGCCGTTGGGGTGTAGCTGCTGGCGTTGGGTTTAGCGGCTAGCGTTGGGGTTTACCGGCTGGCGTTGTAGTTTAGCACCTGGCATTGGGGTTAACTACTGGCGTTGGGGTTTAGAGTGGTGGAGGTTTAGAGGCTGGGATTGTGCTTTAGCTACTGGCGCGGTTTAGCGGCCGGCATTGGGGTTTATCTACTGACGTTGGGGTTTAGCGCTTGGCATTCGGTTTAGCTACTGGCGTTGGGATTTAGCTACTGGCGTTGGGGTTTAGCTACTGGCGTTGGGGGTTTAGCTACTGGTGTTGGGGTTTAGTGGTCGGCGTTGGGGTTTAGCGGCTGGTGTTGGGGTTTAGCTACTGGCTTTGGGTTTAGCAACTGGCGTTGGGGTTCAGCTACTGGCGAGGTTTAACAACTGGCGTTGGGGTTTAACTACTGGCGGGGTTTAGCTACTGGCGTTGGGGTGTAGCTGCTGGCGTTGGGGTTTACCTACTCGCATTGGGGTTTAGCTACTGGCGTTGGCGTGTAGCTACTGGCGTTGGGGTGTAGCTACTGGCGTCGGGGTTTAGCTACTGGCGTCGGGGTTTAGCTACGCGTTGGGGTTTAGTTACTGGCGTTGAGGTTTAGCGGCTGGCGTTGGTGTTTAGCTACTGGCATTGGGGTTGAGCTACTGACGTTGGGGTTTAGCTACTGGTGTTGTGCTTTAACAGCTGGCGTTGGGAATTAGCTACTGGCATTGGGGCTTAGCTACTGACGTTGGGGTTTAGCGGCTGGCGTTGGGGTTTAGCGGGTGGCGTAGGGGTTCAGCGGCTGGCGTTGGGGTTTAGCGGCTGGCGTTGGGGTTTATCGGTTGGCGTTGGAGTTTAGCGGCTGGCGTTGGGGTTTATCGGTTGGCGTTGGGGTTTAGCGGCTGGCGTTGGGGTTTATCGGTTGGCGTTGGAGTTTAGCTACTAGTGTTGAGGTTTAACAGCTGCCGTTGGGGTTTAGCGGCTGGCGTTGGGGTTTATCGGCTGGCGTTGGGGTTTAGCTACTAGCGTTGGGGTTTAACGGCTGGCGTTGGGGTTTAGCGGCTGGCGTTGGGGTTTAACAGTCGGCGTTGGGGTTTAGCGGCTGGTGTTGGGGTTTAGCTACTGGCGTTGGGTTTAACAACTGGCGTTGGGGTTCAGCTACTGGCGAGGTTTAACAACTGGCGTTGGGGTTTAACTACTGACGTTGGGGTGTAGCTGCTGGCGTTGGGGTTTAGCTACTGGCGTTGGGGTGTAGCTGCTGGCGTTGGGGTTTAGTGGCTGTCGTTGGGGTTTATTGGCTGGCGTTGTAGTTTAACGGCTGGCGTTGGGGTTTAGCTACTGGCGTTGGGGTTTAGTGGTGGAGGTTTAGAGGCTGGCGTTGTGCTTTAGCTACTGGCGGGGTTTAGCGGCCGGCATTGGGGTTTATCTACTGGCGTTGGGGTTTAGCTACTGCCGTTGGGGTTTAGCTACTGCCGTTGGGGTTTATCTACTGACGTTGGGGTTTAGCGACTAGCGTTGAGGTTTAGCTACTTGCATTGGGGTTTAGCGCTTGGCATTCGGTTTAGCTACTGGCGTTGGGATTTAGCTACTGGCGTTGGGGTTTAGCTACTGGCGTTGGGGTTTAGCTACTGGCGTTGGGGTTTAGCTACTGGTGTTGGGGTTTAGCGGTCGGCGTTGGGGTTTAGCGGTCGGCGTTGGGGTTTAGCGGCTGGTGTTGGGGTTTAGCTACTGGCGTTGGGTATAGCAACTGGCATTGGGGTTCAGCTACTGGCGAGGTTTAACAACTGGCGTTGGGGTTTAGCTACTGGCGTTGGGGATTAGCTACTGGCGTTGGGGTTTAGCTACTGGCGTTGGGGTTTAGCGGCTGGCGTTGGGGTTTAGCGGCTGGCGTTGGGGTTTAACTACTGGCGTTGAGGTGTAGCTACAGGCGTTGGGGTTTAGCTATGCGTTGGTGTTTAACTACTGGCGTTGGTGTTTAGCTACTGGCGTTGGGGTTTAGCTACTGGCGTTGGGGTTTAGCTACTGGCGTTGGCGTGTAGCTACTGGCGTTGGGGTGTAGCTACTGGCGTCGGGGTTTAGCTACTGGCGTCGGGGTTTAGCTGGCGTTGGGGTTTAGTTACTGGCGTTGAGGTTTAGCGGCTAGCGTTGGGGTTTAGCGGCTGGCATTGGGGTTTAGTGACTGGCAATGGTGTTTAGCTACTTGCGGGGTTTAGCGACTGGCTTTGGTGTTTAGCTCCTGGCGTTGGGGTTTAGCTACTAGCGTTGGTGTTTTGCTACTGGCGTTGGGGTTTAGCTACTGCCGTTGGGGTTTATCTACTGACGTTGGGGTTTAGCGGCTGGCGTTGAGGTTTAGCTGCTTGCATTGGGGTTTAGCGCTTGGCATTCGGTTTAGCTACTGGCGTTGGGGTTTAGCTACTGGCGTTGGGGTTTAGCTACTGGTGTTGGGGTTTAGCGGTCGGCGTTGGGGTTTAGCGGCTGGTGTTGGGGTTTAGCTACTGGCGTTGGGTTTAGCAACTGGCGTTGGGGTTCAGCTACTGGCATTGGGGTTTACCTACTGGCGTTGGGGTTTAGCTACTGGCGTTGGCGTGTAGCTACTGGCGTTGGGGTGTAGCTACTGGCGTCGGGGTTTAGCTACTGGCGTCGGGGTTTAGCTACTGGCGTTGGGGTTTAGTTACTGGCGTTGAGGTTTAGCGGCTGGCGTTGGGGTTTAGCTACTGGCATTGGGGTTGAGCTACTGATGTTGGGGTTTAGCTACTGGTGTTGTGCTTTAACAGCTGGCATTGGCAATTAGCTACTGGCATTGGGGTTTAGCTACTGACGTTGGGGTTTAGCGGCTGGCGTTGGGGTTTAGCGGCTGGCGTTTGGGTTTAGCGGCTGGCGTTGGGGTTTATCGGTTGGCGTTGGAGTTTAGCTACGTGTTGAGGTTTAACGGCTGGCGTTGGGGTTTATCGGCTGGCGTTGGGGTTTAGCTACTAGCGTTGGGGTTTAACGGCTGGCTTTGGGGTTTAGTGGCTTGCGTTGGGGTTTAAAGGTTGGCGTTGGGGTTTATAGGCTGGCGTTGGGGTTTAGCTACTAGTGTTGGGGTTTAACGGCTGGCGGGGCTTAGCGGCTGGCATTGGGGTTTTGAGGTTGGCGTAGGGCTTTAGCTACTGGCGTTGGGGTTTAGTTACTGGCGTTGGGGTTTAGCGGCTGGCGTTGGGTTTAGCGGCTGGCATTGGGGTTTAGAGGTTGGCGTTGGGCTTTAGCTACTGGCGTTGGGGTTTATCTACTGACGTTGGGGTTTAGCGGCTGGCGTTGGGGTTTAGCGGCTGGCGTGGGGTTTATCTGCTGGTGTTGTAATTTAGCGGCTGGCGTTGGGGTTTAGCTACTGCCGTTGGGGTTTAGAGTGGTGGAGGTTTAGAGGCTGGCGTTGTGCTTTAGCTACTGGCGGGGTTTAGTGGCCGGCATTGGGGTTTATCTACTGGCGTTGGGGTTTAGCTACTGGCGTTGGGGTTTAGCTACTGGCGTTGGGGTTTAGCGGCTGGCGTTGGGGTTTAGCGGCTGGCGTTGGGGTTTAGCTACTGGCGTGGAGGTGTAGCTACAGGCGTTGGGGTTTTGCTATGCGTTGGTGTTTAGCTACTGGCGTTGGTGTTTAGATACTGGCGTTGGGGTTTACCTACTGGCATTGGGGTTTAGCTACTGGCGTTGGCGTGTAGCTACTGGCGTTGGGGTGTAGCTACTGGCGTCGGGGTTTAGCTACTGGCGTCGGGGTTTAGCTACTGGCGTTGGGGTTTAGTTACTGGCGTTGAGGTTTAGCGGCTAGCGTTGGGGTTTAGCGGCCGTCATTGGGGTTTAGTGACTGGCATTGGTGTTTAGCTACTGGCGGGGTTTAGCGACTGGCTTTGGTGTTTAGCTCCTGGCGTTGGGGTTTAGCTACTAGCGTTGGTGTTTTGCTACTGGCGTTGGAGTTTAGCTACTGCCGTTGGGGTTTATCTACTGACGTTGGGGTTTAGCGGCTGGCGTTGAGGTTTAGCTGCTTGCATTGGGGTTTAGCGCTTGGCATTCGGTTTAGCTACTGCCGTTGGGGTTTAGCTACTGGCGTTGGGATTTAGCTACTGGCGTTGGGGTTTAGCTACTGGCGTTGGGGTTTAGCTACTGGTGTTGGGGTTTAGCGGTCGGCGTTGGGGTTTAGCGGCTGGTGTTGGGGTTTAGCTACTGGCGTTGGGTTTAGCAACTGGCGTTGGGGTTCAGCTACTGGCGAGGTTTAACAATTGGCGTTGGGGTTTAACTACTGGCGGGGTTTAGCTACTGGCGTTGGGGTGTAGCTGCTGGCGTTGGGGTTTACCTACTGGCATTGGGGTTTAGCTACTGGCGTTGGCGTGTAGCTACTGGCGTTGGGGTGTAGCTACTGGCGTCGGGGTTTAGCTACTGGCGTCGGGGTTTAGCTACTGGCGTCGGGGTTTAGCTACTGGCGTTGGGGTTTAGTTACTGGCGTTGAGGTTTAGCGGCTGGCGTTGGGGTTTAGCTACTGGCATTGGGGTTGAGCTACTGACGTTGGGGTTTAGCTACTGGTGTGCTTTAACAGCTGGCGTTGGGAATTAGCTACTGGCATTGGGGCTTAGCTGCTGACGTTAGGGTATAGCGGCTGGCGTTGGGGTTTAGCGGGTGGCGTAGGGGTTCAGCGGCTGGCGTTGGGGTTTAGCGGCTGGCGTTGGGGTTTATCGGTTGGCGTTGGAGTTTAGCTACTAGTGTTGAGGTTTAACAGCTGCCGTTGGGGTTTAGCGGCTGGCGTTGGGGTTTATCGGCTGGCGTTGGCGTTTAGCTACTAGTGTTGGGGTTTAGCGGTTGGCGTTGGGGTTTAGCGGTTGGCGTTGGGGTTTAACGGTTGGCGTTGGGGTTTATCGGCTGGCGTTGGGGTTTAGCTACTAGCGTTGGGGTTTAACGGCTGGCGTTGGGGTTTAGCGGCTGGCATTGGGGTTTAGAGGTTGGCGTTGGGCTTTAGCTACTGGTGTTGGGTTTAAGTTACTGGCGGGGTTTAGCGGCTGGCGTTGGGGTTTAGCGGCTTGCATTGGGGTTTAGAGGTTGGCGTTGGGCTTTAGCTACTGACGTTGGGGTTTATTTACTGGCGTTGGGGTTTAGCGGCTGGCGTTGGGGTTTAGCGGCTGGCGTTGGGGTTTATCGGCTGGCGTTGTAATTTAGCGGCTGGCGTTGGGGTTTAGCTACTGGTGGTGGGGTTTAGCGGTCGTCGTTGGGGTTTAGCGGCTGGTGTTGGGGTTTAGCTACTGGCGTTGGGTTTAGCAACTGGCGTTGGGGTTCAGCGACTGGCGAGGTTTAACAACTGGCGTTGGGGTTTAACTACTGACGTTAGGGTGTAGCTACTGGCGTTGGGGTGTAGCTGCTGGCGTTGGGGTTTAGCGGCTGGCGTTGGGGTTTATCGGCTGGCGTTGTAGTTTAGCGGCTGGCGTTGGGGTTTAGCTGCTGGCGGGGTTTAGCGGCCGGCATTGGGGTTTATCTACTGGCGTTGGAGTTTAGCTACTGCCGTTGGGGTTTAGCTACTGCCGTTGGGGTTTATCTACTGACGTTGGGGTTTAGCGACTAGCGTTGAGGTTTAGCTACTTGCATTGGGGTTTAGCGCTTGGCATTCGGTTTAGCTACTGGCGTTGGGGTTTAGCTACTGGCGTTGGGGTTTAGCTACTGGCGTTGGGGTTAGCTACTGGTGTTGGGGTTTAGCGGTCGGCGTTGGGGTTTACCGGCTGGTGTTGGGGTTTAGCTACTGGCGTTGGGTATAGCAACTGGCATTGGGTTTCAGCTACTGGCGAGGTTTAACAACTGGCGTTGGGGTTTAGCTACTGGCGTTGGGGTTTAGCTACTGGCGTTGGGGTTTAGCTACTGGCGTTGGGGTTTAGCGGCTGGCGTTGGGGTTTAGCGGCTGGCGTTGGGGTTTAGAGGTTGGCGTTGGGCTTTAGCTACTGGCGTTGGGGTTTAGTTACTGGCGTTGGGGTTTAGTTATTGGCGTTGGGGTTTAGCGGCTGACATTGGGGTTTAAAGGTTGGCGTTGGGCTTTAGCTACTGGCGTTGGGGTTTAGCGGCTGGCGTTGGGGTTTATCGGCTGGTGTTGGGGTTTAGCGGCTGGCGTTGGGGTTTAGCTACTGGCGGGGTTTAGAGTGGTGGAGGTTTAGAGGCTGGCGTTGTGCTTTAGCTACTGGCGCGGTTTAGCGGCCGGCATTGGGGTTTATCTACTGGCGTTGGGGTTTAGCTACTGCCGTTGGGGTTTATCTACTGACGTTGGGGTTTAGCGGCTGGCGTTGAGGTTTAGCTACTTGCATTGGGGTTTAGCGCTTGGCATTCGGTTTAGCTACTGGCGTTGGGATTTAGCTACTGGCGTTGGGGTTTAGCTACTGGCGTTGGGGTTTAGCGGTCGGCGTTGGGGTTTAGCGGCTGGTGTTGGGGTTTAGCTACTGGCGTTGGGTTTAGCAACTGGCGTTGGGGTTCAGCTACTGGCGAGGTTTAACAACTGGCGTTGGGGTTTAACTACTGGCGGGGTTTAGCTACTGGCGTTGGGGTGTAGTTGCTGGCGTTGGGGTTTACCTACTGGCATTGGGGTTTAGCTACTGGCGTTGGCGTGTAGCTACTGGCGTTGGGGTGTAGCTACTGGCGTCGGGGTTTAGCTACTGGCGTCGGGGTGTAGCTACTGGCGTCGGGATTTATCTACTGACGTTGGGGTTTCGCGACTAGCGTTGAGGTTTAGCTACTTGCATTGGGGTTTAGCGCTTGGCATTCGGTTTAGCTTCTGGCGTTGGGATTTAGCTACTGGCGTTGGGGTTTAGCTACTGGCGTTGGGGTTTAGCTACTGGCGTTGGGGTTTAGCTACTGCTGTTGGGGTTTAGCGGTCGGCGTTGGGGTTTAGCGGCTGGTGTTGAGGTTTAGCTACTGGCGTTGGGTATAGCAACTGGCATTGGGGTTCAGCTACTGGCGAGGTTTAACAACTGGCGTTGGGGTTTAGCTACTGGCGTTGGGGTTTAGCTACTGGCGTTGGGGTTTAGCTACTGGCGTTGGGGTTTAGCGGCTGGCGTTGGGGTTTAGCGGCTGGCGTTGGGGTTTAGCTACTGGCGTGGAGGTGTAGCTACAGGCGCTGGGGTTTAGCTATGCGTTGGTGTTTAGGTACTGGCGTTGGTGTTTAGATACTGGCGTTGGGGGTTAGCTACTGGCGTTGGGGTTTAGCTACTGGCGTTGGGGTGTAGCTACTGGCGTCGGGGTTTAGCTACTGGCGTCGGGTTTAGCTACTGGCGTTGGGGTTTAATTACTGGCGTTGAGGTTTAGCGGCTAGCGTTGGGGTTTAGTGACTGGCATTGGTGTTTAGCTACTGGCGGAGTTTAGCGACTGGCTTTGGTGTTTAGCTCCTGGCGTTGGGGTTTAGCTACTAGCGTTGGTATTTTGCTACTGGCGTTGGGGTTTAGCTACTGCCGTTGGGGTTTATCTACTGACGTTGGGGTTTATCTACTGACGTTGGGGTTTAGCGGCTGGCGTTGAGGTTTAGCTGCTTGCATTGGGGTTTAGCGCTTGGCATTCGGTTTAGCTACTGCCGTTGGGGTTTAGCTACTGGCGTTGGGGTTTAGCTACTGGTTTTGGGGTTTAGCGGCTGGTGTTGGGGTTTAGCTACTGGCGTTGGGTTTAGTAACTGGCGTTGGGGTTCAGCTACTGGCGAGGTTTAACAACAGGCCTTGGGGTTTAGCGGCTGGTGTTGGGGTTTAACTACTGGCGGGGTTTAGCTACTGGCGTTGGGGTGTAGCTGCTGGCATTGGGGTTTACCTACTGGCGTTGGGGTTTAGCTACTGGCGTTGGCGTGTAGCTACTGGCGTTGGGGTGTAGCTACTGGCGTCGGGGTTTAGCTACTGGCGTCGGGGTTTAGCTACTGGCGTTGGGGTTTAGTTACTGGCGTTGAGATTTAGCGGCTGGCGTTGGGGTTTAGTTACTGGCGTTGAGGTTTAGCGGCTGGCGTTGGGGTTTAGCTACTGGCATTGGGGTTGAGCTACTGACGTTGGGGTTTAGCTACTGGTGTGCTTTAACAGTTGGCACTGGGAATTAGCTACTGGCATTGGGGTTTAGCTACTGACGTTGGGGTTTAGCGGCTGGCGTTGGGGTTTAGCGGGTGGCATTGGGGTTTAGCGGCTGGTGTTTGGGTTTAGCGGCTGGCGTTGGGGTTTATCGGTTGGCGTTGGAGTTTAGCTACTAGTGTTGAGGTTTAACAGCTGGCGTTGGGGTTTAGCGGCTGGCGTTGGGGTTTATCGGCTGGCGTTGGGGTTTAGCTACTAGTGTTGGGGTTTAACGGCTGGCGTTGGGGTTTAGCGGCAGGCGTTGGGGTTTAACGGTTGGCGTTGGGGTTTATCGGCTGGCGTTGGGGTTTAGCTACTAGCGTTGGGGTTTAACGGCTGGCGTTGGGGTTTAGCGGCTGGCATTGGGGTTTAGAGGTTGGCGTTGGGCTTTAGCTACTGGCGTTGGGTTTTAGTTACTGCCGTTGGGGTTTAGCGGCTGGCGGGGTTTAGCGGCTTGCATTGGGGTTTAGAGGTTGGTGTTGGGCTTTAGCTACTGACGTTGGGGTTTATTTACTGGCGTTGGGGTTTAGCGGCTGGCGTTGGGGTTTAGCGGCTGGCGTTGGGGTTTATCGGCTGGCGTTGTAATTTAGCGGCTGGCGTTGGGGTTTAGCTACTGGCGTTGGGGTTTAGCTACTGGTGTTGGGGTTTAGCGGTCGGCGTTGGGGTTTAGCGGCTGGTGTTGGGGTTTAGCTACTGACGTTGGGTTTAGCAACTGGCGTTGGGGTTCAGCTACTGGCGAGGTTTAACAACTGGCGTTGGGGTTTAACTACTGGCGTTGGGGTGTAGCTGCTGGCGTTGGGGTTTAGCTACTGCCGTTGGGGTGTAGCTGCTGACGTTGGGTTTAGCGGCTAGCGTTGGGGTTTATCGGCTGGCGTTGTAGTTTAGCGGCTGGCATTGGGGTTAACTACTGGCGTTGGGGTTTAGAGTGGTGGAGGTTTAGAGGCTGGGATTGTGCTTTAGCTACTGGCGCGGTTTAGCGGCCGGCATTGGGGTTTATCTACTGGCGTTGGGGTTTAGCTACTGCCGTTGGGGTTTATCTACTGACGTTGGGGTTTAGCGGCTGGCGTTGAGGTTTAGCTACTTGCATTGGGGTTTAGCGCTTGGCATTCGGTTTAGCTACTGGCGTTGGGATTTAGCTACTGGCGTTGGGGTTTAGCTACTGGCGTTGGGGTTTAGCGGTCGGCGTTGGGGTTTAGCGGCTGGTGTTGGGGTTTAGCTACTGGCGTTGGGTTTAGCAACTGGCGTTGGGGTTCAGCTACTGGCGAGGTTTAACAACTGGCGTTGGGGTTTAACTACTGGCGGGGTTTAGCTACTGGCGTTGGGGTGTAGTTGCTGGCGTTGGGGTTTACCTACTGGCATTGGGGTTTAGCTACTGGCGTTGGCGTGTAGCTACTGGCGTTGGGGTGTAGCTACTGGCGTCGGGGTTTAGCTACTGGCGTCGGGGTGTAGCTACTGGCGTCGGGATTTATCTACTGACGTTGGGGTTTCGCGACTAGCGTTGAGGTTTAGCTACTTGCATTGGGGTTTAGCGCTTGGCATTCGGTTTAGCTTCTGGCGTTGGGATTTAGCTACTGGCGTTGGGGTTTAGCTACTGGCGTTGGGGTTTAGCTACTGGCGTTGGGGTTTAGCTACTGCTGTTGGGGTTTAGCGGTCGGCGTTGGGGTTTAGCGGCTGGTGTTGAGGTTTAGCTACTGGCGTTGGGTATAGCAACTGGCATTGGGGTTCAGCTACTGGCGAGGTTTAACAACTGGCGTTGGGGTTTAGCTACTGGCGTTGGGGTTTAGCTACTGGCGTTGGGGTTTAGCTACTGGCGTTGGGGTTTAGCGCTTGGCATTCGGTTTAGCTACTGGCGTTGGGGTTTAGCTACTGGCGTTGGGGGTTTAGCTACTGGTGTTGGGGTTTAGCGGTCGGCGTTGGTGTTTAGCGGCTGGTGTTGGGGTTTAGCTACTGGCTTTGGGTTTAGCTACTGGCGTCGGGGTTTAGCTACGCGTTGGGGTTTAGCTACTGGCGTTGGGGGTTTAGCTACTGGTGTTGGGGTTTAGCGGTCGGCGTTGGGGTTTAGCTACTGGTGTTGGGGTTTAGCTACTGGTGTTGGGGTTTAGCGGCTGGTGTTGGGGTTTAGCTACTGGTGTTGGGGTTTAGCTACTGGTGTTGGGGTTTAGCTACTGGCTTTGGGTTTAACAACTGGCGTTGGTGTTTAACTACTGGCGGGGTTTAGCTACTGGCGTTGGGGTGTAGCTGCTGGCGTTGGGGTTTACCTACTCGCATTGGGCTTTAGCTACTGGCGTTGGCGTGTAGCTACTGGCGTTGGGGTGTAGCTACTGGCGTCGGGGTTTAGCTACTGGCGTCGGGGTTTAGCTACGCGTTGGGGTTTAGTTACTGGCGTTGAGGTTTAGCGGCTGGCGTTGGTGTTTAGCTACTGGCATTGGGGTTGAGCTACTAACGTTGGGGTTTAGCGGCTGGCGTTGGGGTTTAGCGGGTGGCGTAGGGGTTCAGCGGCTGGCGTTGGGGTTTAGCGGCTGGCGTTGGGGTTTATCGGTTGGCGTTGGAGTTTAGCTACTAGTGTTGAGGTTTAACAGCTGCCGTTGGGGTTTAGCGGCTGGCGTTGGGGTTTATCGGCAGGCGTTGGGGTTTAGCTACTAGCGTTGGGGTTTAACGGCTGGCGTTGGGGTTTAGCGGCTGGCGTTGGGGTTTAACGGTCGGCGTTGGGGTTTAGCGGCTGGTGTTGGGGTTTAGCTACTGGCGTTGGGTTTAACAACTGGCGTTGGGGTTCAGCTACTGGCGAGGTTTAACAACTGGCGTTGGGGTTTAACTACTGACGTTGGGGTGTAGCTGCTGGCGTTGGGGTTTAGCTACTGGCGTTGGGGTGTAGCTGCTGGCGTTGGGGTTTAGTGGCTGGCGTTGGGGTTTATCGGCTGGCGTTGTAGTTTAGCGGCTGGCGTTGGGGTTTAGCTACTGGCGTTGGGGTTTAGTGGTGGAAGTTTAGAGGCTGGCGTTGTGCTTTAGCTACTGGCGGGGTTTAGCGGCCGGCATTGGGGTTTATCTACTGGCGTTGGGGTTTAGCTACTGCCGTTGGGGTTTAGCTACTGCCGTTGGGGTTTATCTACTGACGTTGGGGTTTCGCGACTAGCGTTGAGGTTTAGCTACTTGCATTGGGGTTTAGCGCTTGGCATTCGGTTTAGCTACTGGCGTTGGGATGTAGCTACTGGCGTTGGGGTTTAGCTACTGGCGTTGGGGTTTAGCTACTGGCGTTGGGGTTTAGCTACTGGTGTTGGGGTTTAGCGGTCGGCGTTGGGGTTTAGCGGCTGGTGTTGGGGTTTAGCTACTGGCGTTGGGTATAACAACTGGCATTGGGGTTCAGCTACTGGCGAGGCTTAACAACTGGCGTTGGGGTTTAGCTACTGGCGTTGGGGTTTAGCTACTGGCGTTGGGGTTTAGCTACTGTCGTTGGGGTTTAGCGGCTGGCGTTGGGGTTTAGCGGCTGGCGTTGGGGTTTAGCTACTGGCGTTGAGGTGTAGCTACAGGCGTTGGGGTTTAGCTATGCGTTGGTGTTTAGCTACTGGCGTTGGGGTTTAGCTACTGGCGTTGGGGTTTAGCTACTGGCGTTGGGGTTTAGCTACTGGCGTTGGCGTGTAGCTACTGGCGTTGGGGTGTAGCTACTGGCGTCGGGGTTTAGCTACTGGCGTCGGGGTTTAGCTGGCGTTGGGGTTTAGTTACTGGCGTTGGGGTTTAGCGGCTAGCGTTGGGGTTTAGCGGCTGGCATTGTGGTTTAGTGACTGGCAATGGTGTTTAGCTACTGGCGGGGTTTAGCGACTGGCTTTGTTGTTTAGCTCCTGGCGTTGGGGTTTAGCTACTAGCGTTGGTGTTTTGCTACTGGCGTTGGGGTTTAGCTACTTCCGTTGGGGTTTATCTACTGACGTTGGGGTTTAGCGACTGGCGTTGAGGTTTAGCTGCTTGCATTGGGGTTTAGCGCTTGGCATTCGGTTTAGCTACTGGTGTTGGGGTTTAGCTACTGGCGTTGGGGTTTAGCTACTGGCGTTGGGTTTAGCAACTGGCGTTGGGGTTCAGCTACTGGCGAGGTTTAACAACTGGCGTTGGGGTTTAGCGGCTGGTGTTGGGGTTTAACTACTGGCGGGGTTTAGCTACTGGCGTTGGGGTGTAGCTGCTGGCATTGGGGTTTACCTACTGGCGTTGGGGTTTAGCTACTGGCGTTGGCGTGTAGCTACTGGCGTTGGGGTGTAGCTACTGGCGTCGGGGTTTAGCTACTGGCGTCGGGGTTTAGCTACTGGCGTTGGGGTTTAGTTACTGGCGTTGAGGTTTAGCGGCTGGCGTTGGGGTTTAGCTACTGGCATTGGGGTTGAGCTACTGATGTTGGGGTTTAGCTACTGGTGTTGTGCTTTAACAGCTGGCATTGGGAATTAGCTACTGGCATTGGGGTTTAGCTACTGACGTTGGGGTTTAGCGGCTGGCGGGGTTTAGCGGGTGGCGTTGGGGTTTAGCGGCTGGCGTTTGTGTTTAGCGGCTGGCGTTGGGGTTTATCGGTTGGCGTTGGAGTTTAGCTACTAGTGTTGAGGTTTAACGGCTGGCGTTGGGGTTTAGCGGCTGGCGTTGGGGTTTATCGGCTGGCGTTGGGGTTTAGCTACTAGCGTTGGGGTTTAACGGCTGGCGTTGGGGTTTAGTGGCTTGCGTTGGGGTTTAAAGGTTGGCGTTGGGGTTTATCGGCTGGCGTTGGGGTTTAGCTACTAGTGTTGGGGTTTAACGGCTGGCGGGGCTTAGCGGCTGGCATTGGGGTTTTGAGGTTGGCGTAGGGCTTTAGCTACTGGCGTTGGGGTTTAGTTACTGGCGTTGGGGTTTAGCGGCTGGCGTTGGGGTTTAGCGGCTGGCATTGGGGTTTAGAGGTTGGCGTTGGGCTTTAGCTACTGGCGTTGGGGTTTAACTACTGACGTTGGGGTTTAGCGGCTGGCGTTGGGGTTTAGCGGCTGGCGTGGGGTTTATCTGCTGGTGTTGTAATTTAGCGGCTGGCGTTGGGGTTTAGCTACTGGCGTTGGGGTTTAGAGTGGTGGAGGTTTAGAGGCTGGCGTTGTGCTTTAGCTACTGGCGGGGTTTAGTGGCCGGCATTGGGGTTTATCTACTGGCGTTGGGGTTTAGCTACTGCCGTTGGGGTTTATCTACTGACGTTGGGGTTTAGCTACTGCCGTTGGGGTTTATCTACTGACGTTGGGGTTTAGCGGTTGGCATTGAGGTTTAGCTACTGGCGTTGGGATTTAGCTACTGGTGTTGGGGTTTAGCTACTGGCGTTGGGGTTTAGCTACTGGTGTTGGGGTTTAGCTACTGGTGTTGGGGTTTAGCGGTCGGCGTTGGGGTTTAGCTACTGGCGTTAGGGTTTAGCTACTGGCGTTGGGGTGTAGCTACTGTTGTTGGGGTTTAGCTACTGGCGTTGGGGTGCAGCTACTGTCGTTGGGGTTTAGCTACTGTCCTTGGGGTTTAGCTACTGTCGTTGGGGTTTAGCTACAGACGTTGGGGTTTAGCTACAGGCGTTGGGGTTTAGCTACAGGCGTTGGGGTTTATCTACTGATGTTGGGGTTTAGCTACTGGTGTTGTGGTTTAGCTACTGGCGTTGGGGTTTAGCTACTGGCGTTGGGGTTTAACTACTGGCGGCGGGGTTTCGCGGCTGGCGTTTGGGTCTAGGGGCTGGCGTTGGGGTTTAGCTACTGGCGTTGATGTTTAGTTACTGGCATTGGAGTTTAGCTATTGGCGTTGGGGTTTACCTACTGGCGTTGGGGTTTAGCTTCTGGCGTTGGGGTTTAGCGGCTGGCGTTGGGGTTTAGCTACTGGCGTTGGGGTTTAGCTACTGGCGTTGGGGATAAGGTACTGGCGTTGGGGTTTAACTACTGGCGTTTGGGATTAGCTACTGGCGTTGGTGATTAGCTACTGGCATTGGGGTTTAGCTACTGGCGTTGTAGTTTAGCTACTGGCGTGCTTTAGCTACTGGCGTTGTGCTTTAGCTACAGGTGTTGGGCTTTAGCTTCCGGCGTTGGTGTTTAGCTACTGGCGTTGGTGTTTAGGTACTGGCGTTGGGGTTTAGCGGCTGGCGTTGGGGTTTAGCGGCTGGCGTTGGGGTTTAGCGGCTGGCGTTGGGGTTTAGCGGTGGTGTTGGGGTTTAACGGTTGGCGTTGGGGTTTATCGGCTGGCGTTGGGGTTTAGCTACTGGCGTTGGGGTTTAGCGGCTGGCGTTGGGGTTTAGCGGCTGGCTTTAGGGTTTAAAGGTTGGCGTTGGGCTTTAGCTACTGGCGTTATGCTTAGCTACTGGCGTGTGCTTTAGCTACTGGCGTTGTGCTTTAGCTACGCGTTGTGCTTTAGCTACTGTCCTTGGGGTTTAGCTACAGGCGTTGGGGTTTAGCTACAGGCGTTGGGGTTTAGCTACAGGCGTTGGGGTTTAGCTACAGGCGTTGGGGTTTATCTACTGACGTTGGGGTTTAGCTACTGGTGTTGTGGTTTATCTACTGGCGTTGGTGTTTCGCTACTGGCATTGGTGTTTAGCTATTTGCGTTGGGGTTTAGCTACTGGCGTTGGGGTTTAGCTACTGACGTTGGGGTTTAGCTATTGGTATTGGTGTTTAGCTACTGGTGTGGTTTAGCTACTGGCGTTGGGGTTTACCGGCTGGCTTTGAGGTTTCGCGGCTGGCGTTGGGGTTTAGTGGCTGGCGTTGGGGTTTAGCTGATGGCGTTGGGGTTTAGCTACTGTTAAACAGAGGGTATAACAAGCTAGTAACCAATCATCTGAGTCCTTCTGGTGATTTACAACATCAGTCACATGATCCCCCTTCCCTGGCCTCATTACAGCCTTTGTTTGCCTGTGTTTTATAACTGTTTTAGAATTATTTTATTTCAACACAGCAAAACCCCAGTAGGCTCTTATGAAAGACCATTCATCAAAAATACAAGATACATATATAACACAATGATCACACAAGTCATACACACTGTCTATACCAAGAGAAAATATATTTCTATAAATCTAAACAATTTCTATAAGTCTAAAGTGTACCTTTCTATTAAGCCAATACATTTCATAATTGGTGTTATTATAATTTTACACATTTTGAAATACCATTACCTATGTCTTTAAAACATTAATATATAAGTTTCTAAGTTCAAAACGCACATTTCCACCTCCCATCCAAAGATACATGGGTCGTAAATCTGTCAATTTACTTAATATGAGTCTGGTGCCTTTCCTGTTATCGGGAAGTAGGATTTCCAATCTCATGTACCAGGCAGAACACAAGAGACTACATCTCAGACCATTACGTCAGAATTCCATCTGCTTCAACCTTCTATAAACTACTCCCTCAATCTAATTATTTCTCAAAGCAACTATTCTTTCACTTGCATCTTATTCCTTATCACACATTACAATTGTACACAGCCAAAGCTAACTGCAGTCTATCATCTCTCAGCCTTGAATTCTCTCAAACCTAGCAAAACAAGCCATAACTCTTCACCTTTATGTCACATTCAGAGCTCAAAAATGTACCATAGAGACAGAGCAGATGGCCTAAGAAGAGGCCCCTTATTCAGCTTCTCATTCTTCAACACAAAGCCATATCAAGTACAATTTCCTTCAGTGCTATAATTGCCCCAAACAATAACCTAAGCTAAGCAGGTTCTGGTTCAGGCCTCCATGTTTTGATTCATCTTTGCCTGTGTGTATGTGTCTGTTTGCACTTTATTTCAGTTCAGGAAAACTTTAAGCTTTTCTTTTGCAAATTACCTAGCTTATATAAAAGTCACTATCCAAGTGGTTCTATTTGTATAATATTTCCTCATTCCCCACTCTGGTCATTCTATGACCACTAATAGGATAATAACACAAGGCAGAGATTCATCAGCATTGGCTTATTAGTCATCCAAGTTTATACCTAACCTCGAGATGCTTTATAGCCCCCAAAACCTGGACCAGGTAGGTCAGCAGGCTGGCTTGTTGACACCAATGCTGTTCCCTACTTCCCTGCTGTGTTTCATACCCTAGCCCTTAGGGTGCTCAGCTATTCTGGGTTCCATACCACTGATCTATCTCCATTTTATTCATTCTAATACATTCATCTTCTAATAATTATTTCTCAACCTGCGCATTTACCATCCTTTCAACTACCTCATCATTCAACATTAGAATGTCTTCTTCTAGATGTTGCAATAATATCTTCTCACCAGTTTCCACATTACCCAAGGCTGTCATTAGTCTAGAAATAGTACATTTAACAAAAGCAATTCCTACGAACAAACACAAAACCACTATTGCTGCATATATAGAAACATAGAAAATAGGTGCAGGAGTAGGCCATTCAGCCCTTTGAGCCTGCACCGCCATTCAATATGATCATGGCTGATCATCCAGCTCAGTATCCTGTACCTGCTTTCTCTCCATAACCCCTGATCCCTTGTTCTGGACTTCCCCAACATCGGAAACAATCTTCCTGCATCTAGCCTGTCCAACCCCTTCATATGAAAGTCCTGACATCCCAGGAATCAGTCTGGTGATTCTTCTCTGTACTCCCTCTATGGCAAGAATGTCTTCCCTCAGATTGGGAGACCAAAACTGTACGCAATACTCCAGGTGTGGTCTCACCAAGATCCTGTACAACTGCAGTAGAACCTCCCTGCTCCTATACCTCAAATCCTTTTGCTATGAATGCTAACATACCATTTGCTTTCTTCACTGCCTGCTGCACCAGCATGTCTACTTTCAATGACTGGTGTACCATGACACCCAGGTCTCGTTGCATCTCCCCTTTTCCTAATCGGCCACCATTCAGATAATCCATTCAATTTACCTAACATCACTTCCCGGCTAACCTGGATTTCACTCAGTTCCTCCATCTCATTTGACCCCCGGTCCCCTGCTATTTCCAGCAGATTATTAATGTCTTCCTTGGTGAAGACAGAACCAAAGTAGTACAAATTATCCAATTATAAAATCCCCCAAATCCCCAGTCTCCCCATTCAATACCCTCCTGTATCCCATCGAGCAGTGTAATAATGTCATTTTGATGTTTGTGATGTTACTGTTCTGTCCTGAATTCCCATCATACATCTGTCTTTCACAATAGCACGTCCCTCCCTCATGTGCCAACAGATAGTATAAGGCATATCTATCCTGTAAAGAGAACAGCTGTATTTCTGATAGTAGCAAGGTAACACACACTTTGTCCTTTACCAAATAGTTCATTATGGGCTTGTATAAACATGTTAGAGTCTGTTTCTTCCAATGCCCATTTTTCCCATATTTTTCTCATGTTCTTTCTCCTGTAAACAAGGGTAGACCTCTAATGCTTCTCAATAGCATAGTCCATCATACAAATGTTCCTTTGCCGAGTTGTCTTCCAAAGAATACCGTTTGCAGAAAAAGTCAAATTTGCACTCCAGAGACCAACAGGGTAATTCTCATAGGTGTGGGTTATCTAAGTCTACCTGCCAATCGGGCTGACGCTGTATCCCATCGCAATAGTCAATCTTGGTGACATCCCAGGATCCAAAGGCATCTGGGCCATTGCACTGTACCACATCTCTTTTGCAGAGGTGAAAGACTCTGCTTGTTTGTCCCGGGACACATCGTCAAATTTTTCCTTCATTTCCCTCCATCTGTAGTAGCATCAGGATGCAGAGCAGGATGAATCGCCTCATTTTAATTTATCTGAAATATGCAAAGGCTCACAAAAAGCTCATTTCTTACTTAATTGACAATCAACTATTCATTCAAGTTAACCGTCCTTCAGTCAGTCAGTCCAGTAATCAGTTGCATATACTTAACCATATAGCAAAATAAGGATTCAAAACTAAACTTATAATGATACAACTAAACTTATAATGATACAACTTCCAAGCAAAGCAGGAATGTAAAAACTAAAAACTTAATAAAATTACTCTTCTTCCCCCTTTTGATTGGGCTCCCCAATCAATTTGCAGTGGTTCAGATGAACCCATGCAGCACGACCCTCGACCTTGGCAGCGGTCGGATTGGGTCCAAGTGCTTACCCATCCAGTTCCTGACCAGCACATAGCAACATGGCTCAATATTAGTTGGAACTTTGACTGCTGGCTCCTCACCATATGCAGCCCTGACCTGTGAATGAGAAGTTTGCAAAGCACAGGTTAAAGTTAATACATAGGATTTCCGCAGGCGTTATTCATGCTGTACCAGATGGAGTGGTCTGTATTCTTATTCTTCCCCTCTTCTATAGTTCTCCATACTATCCGATACACTGTCTGTTTCTGAAAATTTCAGCAAACAATCAAATCAATCCACTTCGAAATCTCAGGTGGATTGTCACATAATACTGTTTGCATCTTAAAAACAGGTAAAATACAACAAATTAAAATAAACCCAACATACTTTCAATTTTTCTGTCAAACAGGAGTGATCAAAGATGTTATATTCCAGTGATTTAGCAAAATATCACATTAACTCATGACTAACCCATTATCAGTCAGTCACCTTCATCAACAAGAATGTTTATCTAAACAAACCATTAAAGCTGGTCGTGTTTCAGCAATTAACTTATTTCCCCTTTTAAATTGAGAGGTTAACCTCACAGCCGAGGGTAGCTGTAAAAAAACTTCAGCCCCCTGCTTACAGTTTTTTTTTAAAGGGACACACACCTACACTTATAACATGTGATTTACAACAAATAAAAGACTTAACTTCAGCATTCATTCAAAAACCATAATGCTACCACACACATGAGAGGTCTTTACACTAATTATTAATTTACTAAAAACATCAATAATTACAAAAACATACTTATAACACTGAAATCATTCCAACTCAATGTAGTCCACTTGAAAGGTCTCAAATGGTAAAGGAGTCTTAACTGGTTCACAGGGCAAGCCTTTACCTGGATTATGCTGCTAGCAAATCAGACATTGCTGGCTGATGCGTTGGGACAAGTCAAAAGTTTTGAATGCCACCAGGTCTCTAAAAGCATATCACTTACAGCATTGGCCCCACAATGAGTTGCAAAATGTACAAATTCAATAACCCACAACGCAAGCTCGTCAGACCTGCAAGTCTGTCCGGCGGGCGTAACCCATAAGCTAGTGACAGGATCGTACAGACAACCCTGGTCCTGCCACAGCTGTTCTACCCATGCAGGAGCGTCCTCCTGTATTTGAAGTACTTCTTGGATGGTTGGCATTCCTTTTTTCGAGGGAGACTTATTCCTAGTAGAATTTTTAAACTGCCTCATCGTGTGGGACCCACAATTTGGTAACTCCTAGAAGCTTTCTTAGCTAACTCGTTGGCAAGGCAATTTCCTATGTCTATGGGGCTTGGCCTATACTATGGGCTCTAACTTTGATAACAGCATGCTGACTGTGTAACTGAATGGCCTGTAGCAAATTAGAAACCAATTTTTGTGAGATATCACTGTCCCTGAAGAGGTTAGAAACCCCCGATTCTTCCATAATTGTCCATATCAGGAACCACTCCAAAAGCATATTGGCAGTCTGTGTAAATATTTGCAGATAGTTCTTCGGCCAGGGTGCAGGCTCTAGTCAACGCAAATAGTTCGGCTAGCTGGGCCTAGAAGGGAGCCTCAAAAGATGCTGCTTCAATGGTCGTTCCCTCCTGATTAACAATCACATAGCCTGACAACCATTCTCCCTTTTCAACAATGGATGAGCTGCCATCCGTAAACAGGGTAACGTCCAGATATGTTAGCCCATTCAGTCAGGGACAGCCACTGGTGGAACTTGTCAGACAGCCACTGGAGGAACTTGGAGGAACTTCTCTCGTTTCTCTCATCACATATTCGTTTTTACCTTTACCTGGGCTTCACTGTCTCCAATAGGACAGTCTTTCCAAAAGGCTTTCACAGCTCTTGACATGCGGGCCGATGAAGACTCTGACCAGTCCATATTATTGGTTTAAATACCCATTGCAACGCTGGAAGGCAAACAGTTCATCTCCATAGCACAAAACCGTGGCCAGTCATTTCCTTGCTGATACTGAGTGTCACCTGACTGGTTGCCGTAGATGGGTTTTTTAAACCTTCCCAGAAAATCTTCTGCAGCCTCTCCTTCCCCTGGTTTCATATCTCCCTTTGATATATCGATTGGCTGCTGGAAAGTGAGGCCCATGGCTGCCAGCAAAAGCTGTAATCGATCCTCATTGTTACCTGCCCCTGGGTGCACCACCGCTAGGGCTGCATGGTTGTTCTAGGTTAAATGAACCAAGAATCTGGTATACTCAATCGTTGTTAAGACTTGCTGAACTAGTACCCATAAATCTTGGGAATCAGCGTGATATACAGATATCGTTGTTCTTAAAAATTCAATGAAAGCTTGTGGATTCCGTTTCTTAGGCACTCCCAACAAAATTGCCATCATCTCATGTGGTTTCCACAGCAGCCACACATTATTCATGGCTGTTTCGTCGTTGTCTTGTTGATTGGGTGGAGGAGGCATTAGGGCTCTGAGGCTAGGGACTGTTCTGACAGGATATTGGCACCTTGAGGATGCTTTCTTATTCCGTCTATTTCAGCACCTTCTCTACACTGGGACCTAGTATGCCTTGCTACTAAACTGGGGCTTCTCCTTCTTCTTGGGTCAGACGCCTGAGGTGGATGCACTGTCGGTTCCTGACTCTGCCTTGGGTAAACTTGGGTAAATTCCTGTCACCACTGACTAGAGCTCGGACTGTGACCCGGGGGCTGATAGGGAACAAATTCCAATGATTTTCCTATACCTCCCCTTCGTCTCCCACTGCTAATTGAAGGCCAACCATTTGAACTGCACAGTCCTTTCTTATCTTCCAGAATTACCAGCCTGCTTGTTTTCAGTCTTATCTCTCTCTCTCTCTCTCCTGTTGCTTATTCCTCTAGTGTGCACACTCTCATTTCAATACCTCCACTTATTAAATTTATCACACTAGAATATTCACACCCACTTATTCCATACACAGTATTAATATTCTTATGCTTTATTCTTACAACAATATAATAATGACGTTAACATTTTACTATTCCTTATTTAACAACTGTGACATCGCTGGATCTGAATTCAATTGTTTACCACCATTCCAAATGATTCAAGATTAATTTTGCATAGTCAGTGTTTAGCCGACCCTGTTTCCAAATCTTTAACCCCCCTCTTGCCATTCTAAATTACCAAGAGGAATTTAGCTTTGTCAGTGTTTAGCTGACAGGATCCAGTTCAGCCGTCATTTACCATCGATCATTCCCAATGACCAAGTCTCTCCATTCCAAATGGCAGAGTCTTTCCATTCCCAATGGACCAGTATGTTTAAAAGTCTATCTTACCACTCAACAAGGTTTGTTAGATTGACTTGATTCTGTCAGGATCCCGTTCAACACAAGAACGAAGGGTCGACTACGCAGAGAATACGGAGAAGAGGAAAACAGAGTGGTGTTTAACTACTCACTCCTGCTTGGCCAATTCCTCTGGTCTGATCAGTGCGCAGTTTGACTCTTATTTTCGTTCCTTGAGTTGTCGGTTATCCATCTGAATCCCACTTCTGACACCAAATGTTAAACTGAGTTCTTTCAATCTAAAGTCAACTTGACTCAAACACTTGTTGCTGTTAAAATCAATTATTTATTCAGCTGAGACTAGTCTCTTGAACCTTCCAACACAGAGCTGATGCTCTGGGGCGGCTCCAGAGAGGAGTAACTTTGATACAAACTCATGGCATTTATATAGGTATTAGACATTTTAGATACAGAGGGTATGACAAGCTAGTAACCAATCATCTGAGTCCTTCTGGTGATTTACAACATCAGTCGCATGATCCCCCTTCCCTGGCCTCATTACAGCCTTTGTTTGCCTGTGTTTTATAACTGTTTTAGAATTATTTTATTTCAACACAGCAAAACCCCAGTAGGCTCTTATGAAAGACCATTCATCAAAAATACTGACGTTGGGGTTTAGCTACTGGTGTTGTGGTTTATCTACTGGCGTTGGTGTTTCGCTACTGGCATTGGTGTTTAGCTATTTGCGTTGGGGTTTAGCTACTGGCGTTGGGGTTTAGCTACTGACGTTGGGGTTTAGCTATTGGTATTGGTGTTTAGCTACTGGTGTGGTTTAGCTACTGGCGTTGGGGTTTACCGGCTGGCTTTGAGGTTTCGCGGCTGGCGTTGGGGTTTAGTGGCTGGCGTTGGGGTTTAGCTGATGGCGTTGGGGTTTAGCTACTGTTAAACAGAGGGTATAACAAGCTAGTAACCAATCATCTGAGTCCTTCTGGTGATTTACAACATCAGTCACATGATCCCCCTTCCCTGGCCTCATTACAGCCTTTGTTTGCCTGTGTTTTATAACTGTTTTAGAATTATTTTATTTCAACACAGCAAAACCCCAGTAGGCTCTTATGAAAGACCATTCATCAAAAATACAAGATACATATATAACACAATGATCACACAAGTCATACACACTGTCTATACCAAGAGAAAATATATTTCTATAAATCTAAACAATTTCTATAAGTCTAAAGTGTACCTTTCTATTAAGCCAATACATTTCATAATTGGTGTTATTATAATTTTACACATTTTGAAATACCATTACCTATGTCTTTAAAACATTAATTATATAAGTTTGCTGAATTACAGTTTCTAAGTTCAAAACGCACATTTCCACCTCCCATCCAAAGATACATGGGTCGTAAATCTGTCAATTTACTTAATATGAGTTTGGTGCCTTTCCTGTTATCGGGAAGTAGGATTTCCAATCTCATGTACCAGGCAGAACACAAGAGACTACATCTCAGACCATTACGTCAGAATTCCATCTGCTTCAACCTTCTATAAACTACTCCCTCAATCTAATTATTTCTCAAAGCAACTATTCTTTCACTTGCATCTTATTCCTTATCACACATTACAATTGTACACAGCCAAAGCTAACTGCAGTCTATCATCTCTCAGCCTTGAATTCTCTCAAACCTAGCAAAACAAGCCATAACTCTTCACCTTTATGTCACATTCAGAGCTCAAAAATGTACCATAGAGACAGAGCAGATGGCCTAAGAAGAGGCCCCTTATTCAGCTTCTCATTCTTCAACACAAAGCCATATCAAGTACAATTTCCTCCAGTGCTATAATTGCCCCAAACAATAACCTAAGCTAAGCAGGTTCTGGTTCAGGCCTCCATGTTTTGATTCATCTTTGCCTGTGTGTATGTGTCTGTTTGCACTTTATTTCAGTTCAGGAAAACTTTAAGCTTTTCTTTTGCAAATTACCTAGCTTATATAAAAGTCACTATCCAAGTGGTTCTATTTGTATAATATTTCCTCACTAATGGCATTGGTGTTTAACTACTGGCGTTGGGGTTTAGCTACTGGCGTTGGGGTCTAGCTACTGGCGTTTGGGTTTAACGACTGGCATTGGGGTTTAACTACTGGTGTTGGGGTTTAGCTGCTGGAGTTGGGGTTTAGCGGCTGGCGGGGTTTAATGGTTGGCGTTGGGGTTTAGGTACTGGCGTTGTCCTTTAACTACTGGCGTTGGGGTTTACCTACTGGCGTTGGTGTTCAGCTACTGGCGTTGGGGTTTACCTACTGGCGTTGGGGTTTAGCTGCTGGTGTTGGGGTTTACCTACTGGCGTTGGGGTTCAGCTACTGGCGTTGGAGTTTACCTACTGGCGTTGGGGTTTACCTGCTGGTGTTGGGGTTTTGTTACTGGCGTTGGGTTTATCTGCTGGCGTTGGGGTTTAGCTACTGGCTTTGGTGTTCAGCTACTGGCGGGGTTTAGAGGCTGGCGTTGAGCTTTAGCTACTGGCGTTGGGGTTTAGCGGCTGGCATTTATGTTTAGCTACTGGCGTTGTGGTTTAGCTACTGGCGTTGGGGTTTAGCGGCTGGCGTTGGGGTATAGCGGCTGGCTTTGGGGTTTAGAGGTTGGCGTTGGGCTTTAGGTACTGGCGTTGTGCTTTAGCTACTGGCGTTGTGCTTTAGCTACTGGCGTTGTGCTTTAGCTACTGGCGTTGGTGTTGAGCTACTGGCATTGGGGTTTAATGACTGGCATTGGGGTTTAACTACTGGTGTTGGGGTTTAGCTGCTGGAGTTGGGGTTTAGCGGCTGGCGTTGGGGTTTAGGTACTGGCGTTGTCCTTTAACTACTGGCGTTGGGGTTTACCTACTGGCGTTGGGGTTCAGCTACTGGCATTGGGGTTTACCTACTGGCGTTGGGGTTTAGCTGCTGGTGTTGGGGTTTTGTTACTGGCGTTGGGTTTATCTGCTGGCGTTGGGGTTTAGCTACTGGCGTTGAGGTTTAGCTACATAACCTTCCATTCCCTTCCTGTCCATATAACTATCCAATTTATTTTTAAATTATAAAAACGAACCTGCCTCCACCACCTTCACTGGAAGCTCATTCCACACAGCCACCACTCTCTGACATGCCAAAGACATTCAGATTTGGAGGTTAATTGTTTTTAGTAAACTGTCCCTAGTGTGTAGGATAGTGCTAGTGTATGGGGCGATTGCTGGATTGTGCAGACTCAGTGGACCAGAGGGCCCGGGGAGAAGAAAGGAAAAAGGAGGAGCCCGCGGGCTGAGGGAGAGTTGGGAAGGGGAGGAGACAGCAAGGGCTAACAGAATTGTGAGAATTCAATGTTCATGCCACCAGGATGCAGACTCCCCAAGCGGATTATGAGGTGCTATTCCTCCAATTTCCGGTGGTGCTCGCTCTGGCCATAGACCCAGGACATTGAGGTCGGATATGGAATGGGAGGGGGAATGGAAGTGCTGAGCCACCGGGAGGTCAGGTTGGTTATTGCGGACCGAATGGAGGTGTTCGGCGAAACAATCGCTCAGCCTCCGCTTGGTCTCACCGATGTAGATCAGCTGACATCTAGAGCAGCGGATGCAATAGATGAGGTTGGAAGAGATGCAGGTGAACCCCTGTCGCACCTGGAACGACTGCTTGGGTCCTTGAATGGAGTTGAGGCGGGAGGTAAAGTGTCAAGTGTTGCATCTCTTGCGGTTGTAAGGGAAAGTACCAGGGGAGGGGGGTGGTACAGGAGGGAAGGGAAGAATTGACAAGGGAGTTATGGAGTGAGCGGTCTTTACGGAAGGCAGACATGGGGGGAGATGGGAAGATGTGGCGAGTGGTGGGGTCACGTTGGAGGTTGGAGGTGGAAACTGACTGAGGACTATAAATTGTATGTGACGGCTGGTGGGGTGAAAGGTGAGGATGCGGCGTAGACGGAGGAATTGGGAGTAGGGTATGGAGTCCTTACAGGAAGCAGGGTGGGAAGAAGTGTAGTCCAGATAGCCATGGGAGCCAGTAGGTTTATAGTGGATGTCGGTCAGAAGTCTATCACCTGCGATGGAGATAGTGAGGACTAGGAATGGTAGGGAAGTGTCGGAAATGGTCCTGGTGTATTTGAGTGGCGGGTGGAAGTTAGTGGTGAAGTGAAGTGAAGTCAGTTGTGTGTGGGTGCAGGTGGTGGCACAAAAGCAGTCGTCGATGTAGCTGAAATATATCTAATTTGTAGACAGCGCTCCCAATGTGCAGTGAATTTGTATAACAGGTCAATCTGATTTGTGGTCAACACTCCCACCTTGTGGTGATCCGCTGCCCTGCAGGCCCATCTGATATGTGGACAAAGTACTAGTTTGACTGCAAAATCTCCTCAAGGTATGCCTACTTTGAAGAATTTCTCCTCCTCCCTCCGAAAACAGTTTAACGACCTCCTCTCTCACAGACCCCCCCTCTGTGATTCCCCCTTCCCTCCAACTACGACCACATCCTAACCCAGACCCAATACCACAGCCATGTTTAAAAAGGTCTGAAGAAGGGTTTCGGCCCAAAACGTTGCCTATTTCCTTCGTTCCATAGATGCTGCCTCACCCGCTGAGTTTCTCCAGCATTTTTGTCTACCTTTGATTTTCCAGCATATGCGGTTTCTTCTTAAACACTAGTTTGACTCTGATGGTCAGGCAACATCGCTGGAGAACATGGATTGGTAATTCTGCGTTGGGGCCGAGGCAGCCATGTTCTCCACATGGATTGAGCTGCTCCGCGCGTCATACCCTTTGACCCGATGACCTTACGTGCAACCCCCTTATATTTCCCTCTCTCCCTTCCACCCATATATCTCCCTTTAATTTTATATTTGAGCGCTCTCCTTATCTGGTATTTTGTCCTTGAGCCTTTGGCACTCACTCCACCTTTATGCTAATCACGCCTCACAGGTAAAACGCATTTACTTGCTGGCTTTGTCCTGCGTGCCTCTGCTTCCTTTCACTCTCTTTCATCAGTCTGAGGAAAGTTCCTGACCTGATATGTCATCTGTCCATTCCACTTGTGGTCAGGCAGATTGTGCTGAACTGCTGAATTCCTGCAGCACTTTGTCTTTGGACAGAGCCATTTTCGCAGGTTAAATTAATTGTAATTGGCTCCTGTTAGAGGGAAGTAGAATTTAATGTTTGTGGTGTATTAATTTGACTGTTTTGTACATCTTTGTCAACTATCAGGATCTGGTCTTTCTGGACATGGCATTAAGGTAAGGTCCCGGTTTCAAACTGCTGTCGTTGGGGTTTAGCGGCTGGCGTTCGGGTTTAGCGGCTGGGGTTGGGGATTAGCGGCTGGCGGGGTTTAGCGGCTGGCGTTGGGGTTTTTTTGCTGGCGTTGGGGTTTAGCTACTGGCGTTGGGGTTTAGCTACTGGCGTTCGTGTTTAGCTACTGGCATTGGGGTTTAGCGGCTGGCTTTGGTGTTTAGCTACTGGTGGGGTTTAACTACTGGCATTGGGCTTTAGCTAATGGCGTTGGGGTTTAGCTGCTGGCGTTGGGGTTTAGCTGCTGGCGTTGGGGTTTAGCGGCTGGCGATGGGGTATAGCTACTGGCGTTGGGGTATAGCTACTGGCGTTGAGGTTTTGCTACTGGCGTTGGGTTTTAGCTGCTGGCGTTGGGGTTTAGCTGCTGGTGTTGGGGTTTAGCGAGCGGCTGGCGTTGGGGATTAGCGGCTGGCGTTGCGGTTTAGCGGCTGGCGTTGGGGGTTAGCTACTGGCGTTGGGGTTTAGCGGCTGGCATTGGGGTTTAGCTACTGGCGTTGAGGTTTAGCTACTGGTGTTGGGGTTTAGCTACTGGCGTTGGGGTTTAGCTACTGCCGTTGGTGTTTAGCTACTGGCGTTGAGGTTTAGCTACTGGCATTAGGGTTTAGCTACTGGCGTTGGAGTTTAGCTACTGGCGTTGGGGTTTAGCTACTGGCGTTGGGGTTTAGCTACTGGTGTTGGGGTTTACCTGTGGCGGGGTTTAGCGGCTGGCGTTGGGGTTTAGCGGCAGGCGTTGGGGTTTAGCGGCTGACGTTGGGGTTTATCTGAGGCGGTGGTGTTTAGCTACTGGCGTTGGTGTTTAGCTACTGGCGTTGGGATTCAGCTACTGGCCTTGCGGTTTAGCAGCTGGCGTTGGGGTTTAGCGGCTGGCGTTGGGGTTTATCGGCTGGCGTTGTAGTTTAGCGGCTGGCGTTGGGGTTTAGCTACTGGCGTTGGGGTTTAGCTACTGGCGTTGGGGTTTAGAGTGGTGGAGGTTTAGAGGCTGGCGTTGTGCTTTAGCTACTGGCGGGGTTTAGCGGCCGGCATTGGGGTTTATCTACTGGCGTTGGGGTTTAGCTACTGCCGTTGGGGTTTATCTACTGACGTTGGGGTTTAGCGGCTA
Organism: Leucoraja ocellata; assembly: GCA_036785375.1. Classification (NCBI taxonomy): domain Eukaryota; kingdom Metazoa; phylum Chordata; class Chondrichthyes; order Rajiformes; family Rajidae; genus Leucoraja; species Leucoraja ocellata. Next base: position 61,310 of record JAWMAR010001505.1, on the reverse strand, counting down.
GCGTTGAGGTTTAGCTACTTGCATTGGGGTTTAGCTACTTGCATTGGGGTTTAGCGCTTGGCATTCGGTTTAGCTACTGGCGTTGGGATTTAGCTACTGGCGTTGGGGTTTAGCTACTGGTGTTGGGGTTTAGCTACTGGCGTTGGGTATAGCAACTGTCGTTGGGGTTCAGCTACTGGCGAGGTTTAACAACTGGCGTTGGGGTTTAGCTACTGGCGTTGGGGTTTAGCTACTGGCGTTGGGGTTTAGCGGCTGGTGTTGGGGTTTAGCTACTGGCGATGAGGTGTAGCTACAGGCGTTGGGGTTTAGCTACGCGTTGGTGTTTAGCTACTGGCGTTGGTGTTTAGCTACTGGCGTTGGGAGTTAGCTACTGGTGTTTTGGTTTAGTGACTGGCGTTGAGGTTTAGCGGCTAGCGTTGGGGTTTAGCGGCTGGCATTGGGGTTTAGTGACTGGCATTGGTGTTTAGCTACTGGCGGGGTTTAGCGACTGGCTTTGGTGTTTAGCTCCTGGCGTTGGGGTTTAGCGGCTGGTGTTGGGGTTTAGCTACTAGCGTTGGTGTTTTGCTACTGGCGTTGGGGTTTATCTACTGCCGTTGGGGTTTATCTAATGACGTTGGGGTTTAGCGGCTGGCGTTGAAGTTTAGCTGCTTGCATTGGGTTTAGCGCTTGGCATTCGGTTTAGCTACTGGCGTTGGGATTTAGCTACTGGCGTTGGGGTTTAGCTACTGGCGTTGGGGTTTAGCTACTGGTGTTGGGGTTTAGCGGTCGGCGTTGGGGTTTAGCGGCTGGTGTTGGGGTTTAGCTACTGGCGTTGGGTTTAGCAACTGGTGTTGGGGTTCAGCTACTGGCGAGGTTTAACAACTGGCGTTGGGGTTTAACTACTGGCGGGGTTTAGCTACTGGCGTTGGGGTTTAGCTACTGGCGTTGAGGTTTAGCGGCTGGCGTTGGGGTTTAGCTACTGGCATTGGGGTTGAGCTACTGACGTTGGGGTTTAGCTACTGGTGATGTGCTTTAACAGCTGGCGTTGGGAATTAGCGGCTGGCGTTGGGGTTTATCGGCTGGCGTTGGGGTTTAGCAACTAGCGTTGGGGTTTAACGGCTGGCGTTGGGGTTTAGCGGCTGGCGTTGGGGTTTAACGGTTGGCGTTGGGGTTTATCGGCTGGCGTTGGGGTTTAGCGGCTGGCATTGGGGTTTAGAGGTTGGCGTTGGGCTTTAGCTACTGGCGTTGGGGTTTAGTTACTGGCGTTGGAGTTTAGCGGCTGGCGTTGGGGTTTAGCGGCTGTCATTGGGGTTTATCTACTGGCGTTGGGGTTTAGCTACTGCCGTTGGGGTTTATCGGCTGGCGTTGTAATTTAGCGGCTGGCGTTGGGGTTTAGCTACTGGCGTTGGGGTTTAGAGTGGTGGAGGTTTAGAGGCTGGCGTTGTGCTTTAGCTACTGGCGGGGTTTAGCGGCCGGCATTGGGGTTTATCTACTGGCGTTGGGGTTTAGCTACTGCCGTTGGGGTTTAACTACTGACGTTGGGGTTTAGCGGCTGGCGTTGAGGTTTAGCTACTTGCATTGGGGTTTAGCGCTTGGCATTCGGTTTAGCTACTGGCGTTGGGAGTTAGCTACTGGCGTTGGGGTTTAGCTACTGGCGTTGGGGTTTAGCTACTGGTGTTGGGGTTTAGCGGTCGGCGTTGGGGTTTAGCGGCTGGTGTTGGTGTTTAGCTACTGGCGTTGGGTTTAGCAACTGGTGTTGGGGTTCAGCTACTGGCGAGGTTTAACAACTGGCGTTGGGGTTTAACTACTGGCGGGGTTTAGCTACTGGCGTTGGGGGTAGCTGCTGGCGGGGTTTACCTACTGGCGTTGGGGTTTAGCTACTGGCGTTGGGGTTTAGCTACTGTCGTCGGGGTTTAGCTACTGGCGTTGGGGTTTAGTTACTGGCGTTGAGGTTTAGCGGCTGGCGTTGGGGTTTAGCTACTGGCATTGGGGTTGAGCTACTGACGTTGGGGTTTAGCTACTGGTGATGTGCTTTAACAGCTGGCGTTGGGAATTAGCTACTTGCATTGGGGTTTAGCTACTGACGTTGGGGTTTAGTTACTGGCGTTGGGGTTTAGCGGCTGGTGTTAGGGTTTAGCGGGTGGCGTTGGGGTTTAGCGGCTGGCGTTTGGGTTTAGCGGCTGGCGTTGGGGTTTAGCGGCTGGCGTTGGGGTTTATCGGCTGGCGTTGGGGTTTAGCTACTAGCGTTGAGGTTTAACGGCTGGCGTTGGGGTTTATCGGCTGGCGTTGGGGTTTAACGGTTGGCGTTGGGGTTTATCGGCTGGCTTTGGGGTTTAGCTACTAGCGTTGGGGTTTAACGGCTGGCGTTGGGGTTTAGCGGGTGGCATTGGGGTTTAGAGGTTGGCGTTGGGCTTTAGCTACTGGCGTTGGGGTTTAGTTACTGGCGTTGGAGTTTATCGGCTGGCGTTGGGGGTTAGCGGCTGGCATTGGGGTTTAGAGGTTGGCGTTGGGCTTTAGCTACTGACGTTGGGGTTTATTTACTGGCGTTGGGGTTTAGCGGCTGGCGTTGGGGTTTAGCGGCTGGCGTTGGGGTTTATCGGCTGGCGTTATAATTTAGCGGCTGGCGTTGGGGTTTAGCTACTGGCGTTGGGGTTTAGAGTTGTGGAGGTTTAGAGGCTGGTGTTGTGCTTTAGCTACTGGCGGGGTTTAGCGGCCGGCATTGGGGTTTATCTACTGGCGTTGGGGTTTAGCTACTGCCGTTGGGGTTTATCTACTGACGTTGGGGTTTAGCGGCTGGCGTTGAGGTTTAGCTACTTGCATTGGGGTTTAGCGCTTGGCATTCGGTTTAGCTACTGGCGTTGGGATTTAGCTACTGGCGTTGGGGTTGAGCTACTGACGTTGGGGTTTAGCTACTGGTGTTGGGGTTTAGCGGTCGGCGTTGGGGTTTAGCGGCTGGTGTTGGGGTTTAGCTACTACCGTTGGGTTTAGCAACTGGCGTTGGGGTTCAGCTACTGGCGGGGTTTAGCTACTGGCGTTGGGGTGTAGCTGCTGGCGTTGGGTTTTACCTACTGGCGTTGGGGTTTAGATCCTGGCGTTGCGGTTTAGCTACTGGCGTTGGCGTGTAGCTATTGGCGTTGGGGTGTAGCTATTGGCGTCGGGGTTTAGCTACTGGCGTCGGGGTTTAGCTACTGGCGTTGGGGTTTAGTTACTGGCGTTGAGGTTTAGCGACTGGCGTTGGGGTTTAGCTACTGTCATTGGGGTTGAGCTACTGACGTTGGGGTTTAGCTACTGGTGTTGTGCTTTAACAGCTGGCGTTGGGAATTAGCTACTGGCATTGGGGTTTAGCTACTGACGTTGGGGTTTAGTTACTGGCGTTGGGGTTTAGCGGCTGGCGTTGGGGTTTAGCGGCTGGCGTTGGGGTTTAGCGGGTGGCGTTGGGGTTTAGCGGCTGGCGTTTGGGTTTAGCGGCTGGCGTTGGAGTTTAGCTACTAGTGTCGAGGTTTAACGGCTGGCGTTGGGGTTTAGCGGCTGGCGTTGGGGTTTATCGGCTGGCGTTGGGGTTTAGCTACTAGCGTTGGGGTTTAACGGCTGACGTTGGGGTTTAGCGGCTGGCGTTGGGTTTTTTTTTATTTTTTTTTTTATTAGAAGTTAATACATCACAAAACAGTACAGTGGCACCTAATTTTAGGTGCCAACTATGTAATACCGTAATCCATTCTATGTACAACCTCTAGTTTTATGTTATAAGAAAGAAGTAAGCAGAACAAGAAAAAGAAAGCAATAGAAAGGGGAAAAAGTGGAAAAATAGATGGTAGAGAGTAGAAAAACGTGAAGTGTGTATATAAAAAATAAAAAAAGGAAGAGAGAAAGAGGAAAGTAGAAATAGAAGAGAAGGCCCCTTAAAAGAGAATTTTTCAAATCTGTATTCGGAGATGTAGCTCTATCCGCGTCATGAACTGAAATCAGCAATCCTTACGGCACCGCTGCATCACATAATTCCAAAAAGTCGATGAAAGGAGACCAACTCTTTAAGAATTGGTCATATTTATCTATTAGTCGGAGTCTCATTTCTTCAAGGCGTGCTATGTCCATCATATTCCTAATCCACATTTTAACAGTTGGTGTGGTTGTATTTTTCCAAAATTTAAGTATCAATTTCTTTCCAATTATTAACCCATAATTAAAAAAAACATTTTGATCTTTATTTAAATTGGTATCTTCTCCTATTATTCCAAATATAATCCATTCCGTTTTGGGTTCTATTCTTGACTTGAAAATCTTTGTAAATATATCAAATATATCACTCCAAAATGTATTCAACTTTGTACATCCAACAAATTAGTGTGTTATATTAGCGTTTTGAAACAAACATTTATCGCATCTGGGGGAGACGTTTGGATAAAATTTATTCAACCTCGTTTTTGAATAATATAGTCTATGTAATAATTTGAATTGAATTAAATTATGTCTTGCATTAATAGAACAGTTATGTGTATTCATCAAATATTTTTCCCCATCTATCCTTAGAGATCTTTGTCATTAGCTCTTGTTCCCAATCTTCCCTTAATTCTTCTGTTGAGGGTGATTCTCTATTTAATATATTATTATAAAAGTATGATATTAATTTTTGTGAATCAGCCTTGATATTCATTGCTTCTTCTAAAGGATCTAAAAATATAGTTTGAAATCTATGTATATGTTTCTTCATAAAGTCACATACCTGTATATATTTAAAATATTGATTATCCTTCAATTTAAATTTTAATTTTAATTGTTGAAATGATAACAGTTTGCCCACTTCATACATGTCCCCTACTTTCCTAATCCCCAGTCTATCCCATTGTTGATATGTGTTGTCGATGAGAGAAGGTTTGAATGCGGGGTTGTTCAATAGTGGGGTTAGTACTGATAAATTATTTAATTTCAAGGATGTTTTTATTTGTTTCCAAATTCTTATTATATTGTGAATAATTGGGTTCTTCTTATATATTATACTATTCAATTTTATCGGTGAGAGCAGGATCGTTCCTATATCGTACGGATAGCACTCCTCTTTCTCCATTCTTATCCACTCCAACTGCTGAGTGGAACTATCTAGCCAGTATATTATGTTCTTAATATGCACTGCCCAGTAGTAATATATAAAGTTAGGTAATGATAAACCCCCCACTTGGGGGGGGGGTTTAGCTACTAGCGTTGGGGTTTAACGGCTGGCGTTGGGGTTTAGCGGCTGGCGTTGGGGTTTAACGGTTGGCGTTGGGGTTTATCGGCCGGCGTTGGGGTTTAGCTATTAGCGTTGGGGTTTAACGGCTGGCGTTGGGGTTTAGCGGCTGGCATTGGGGTTTAGAGGTTGGCGTTGGGCTTTAGCTACTGGCGTTGGGGTTTAGTTACTGGCGTTGGGGTTTAGCGGCTGGCGTTGAGGTTTAGCGGCTGGCATTGGGGTTTAGAGTTTGGCGTTGGGCTTTAGCTACTGACGTTGGGGTTTATTTACTGGCATTGGGGTTTAGCGGCTGGTGTTGGTTTTTAGCTACTGGCGTTGGGGTGTAGCTAATGGCGTTGGGGTTTAGCTACTGGCGTTGGAGTTTAGCTACTGGCGTTGGGGTTTAGCTACTGGCGTTGGGGTGTAGCTACTGGCGTTGGGGTGTAGCTACTGGCGTTGGGGTGTAGCTACTGGCGTTGGGGTGTAGCTACTGGCGTTGGGGTGTAGCTACTGGCGTCGGGGTTTAGCGGCTGGCGTTGGGGTTTAGCTACTGGCATTGGGGTTTAGCTACTGGCGTCCAATTTGTGGTCAATACTACCATCATGTGGTGGTCCGCTGCCCAGCAGGCCCATCTGATATGTGGACAAAGTACTAGTTTGACTGCAAAATCTCCTCAAGGTATGCCTACTTTGAAGAAGTTCTCCTCCTCCCTCCGAAAACAGTTTAACGACCTCCTCTCTCACAGCCCCCCCTCTGTGATTCCCCCTTCCCTCCAACTACGACCACATCCTAACCCAGACCCAATACCACAGCCATGTTTAAAAAGGTCTGAAGAAGGGTTTCGGCCCAAAACGTTGCCTATTTCCTTCGTTCCATAGATGCTGCCTCACCCGCTGAGTTTGTCCAGCATTTTTGTCTACCTTTGATTTTCCAGCATATGCGGTTTCTTCTTAAACACTAGTTTGACTCTGATGGTCAGGCAACATCGCTGGAGAACATGGATTGGTAATTCTGCGTTGGGGCTCTTTAGACCCTTTAGAATTTTACCATAATATTGGTCCAATCTGTAGAAGTCACTACTGCAGAGACACAATGGTCCTTGTGGAGATACTTCTCCAGGCATTGTCCATGTGTTTTTACCTTGAGGACTAGAATCTTCTCACTCGGCTGTCCGTCCTCCTGAGTTACTGCAGCACTTTGTCCATTTGTAGAGAAGGACGTTGGAACATTTCAAACATTAAAATTATATGTTAATTTTATTTTTCAGCATAACTTCAAGTCTACCTGGATTTGTTCTTTATGGATGTCACAGGAAGGTAAGGCACCTCCTATTTCTAACCCTCTTCAGTTTAATGGGATAAATGTGTTAAATTAATGAAGGCTTTTCCAAATTTTTTGGAGAAAGTTCTTGCATGTAGGGTGCTGGAATCTTGAGCAAATCTTGATTGGTAGATGGGTGGAATAAGTGACAAAGGCTAGAGGTGACAAGCAGAGAGAATGTGTCAGAAGGAGGGATGTGAAATGTAAAGCCAGCGGGATGTGTATGCATAATGGGACAGGGAAGTATGGGACTCTGATGTGAAATTAGTGTACTGTGGATCCCCCTCTTTCCCTGCATCCCCACCCTGGTGAGAACACTTCCCCAGCACCTCCATAACGTTGCTCCTTTCCCCTCTGTACGCTCATCTGTCCTTCGAGCCAAAGGGCCAAATGGCCTACTCCTGCACCTATTGTCTATTGTCTATATCTTCCATCCGCATGACCATATTTCGATCTTTCCCTTCCATCCATATCCCTCCCTCTGGCTTTGCATTTCAATGCTCTATCCCCTGAGTGTGACCCACAGGGGGAGGCGGGGCGGAGGGCGGTCTGGCCGGACAGCGTTGACCGTGGGGAGAGAGTGGGGGCTGCCCCGAGGGATGCGCTCCTTTGGCCGCTTACACCTTGGTGCTTGGTTTCAGAGCAAAGATCCCGATACCTTCCCGCTTTCAATGACAGTACCTACAAATATTTATAGTACACAAAATGAGCATTGAGAAAATGAGAAAATGAGAAAATACAGGTTCAGTGTGTTAACAGTGTTTGCCGAGGCAGCCATGTTCTCCACATGGATTGAGCTGCTCCGCGCGTCATACCCTTTGACCCGATGACCTTACGTGCAACCCCCTTATATTTCCCTCTCTCCCTTCCACCCATATATCTCCCTTTAATTTTATATTTGAGCGCTCTCCTTATCTGGTATTTTGTCCTTGAGCCTTTGGCACTCACTCCACCTTTATGCTAATCACGCCTCACAGGTAAAACGCATTTACTTGCTGGCTTTGTCCTGCGTGCCTCTGCTTCCTTTCACTCTCTTTCATCAGTCTGAGGAAAGTTCCTGACCTGATATGTCATCTGTCCATTCCACTTGTGGTCAGGCAGATTGTGCTGAACTGCTGAATTCCTGCAGCACTTTGTCTTTGGACAGAGCCATTTTCGCAGGTTAAATTAATTGTAATTGGCTCATGTTAGAGGGAAGTAGAATTTAATGTTTGTGGTGTATTAATTTGACTGTTTTGTACATCTTTGTCAACTATCAGGATCTGCTCTTTCTGGACATGGCATTAAGGTAAGGTCCCGGTTTCAAACTGCTGTCGTTGGGGTTTAGCGGCTGGCGTTCGGGTTTAGCGGCTGGGGTTGGGGATTAGCGGTTGGCGGGGTTTAGCGGCTGGCGTTGGGGTTTTTTTGCTGGCGTTGGGGTTTAGCTACTGGCGTTGGGGTTTAGCTACTGGCGTTCGTGTTTAGCTACTGGCATTGGGGTTTAGCGGCTGGCTTTGGTGTTTAGCTACTGGTGGGGTTTAACTACTGGCATTGGGCTTTAGCTAATGGCGTTGCGGTTTAGCGGCTGGCATTGGGGTTTAACTACTGGTGGTGGGGTATAGCTACTGGCGTTGAGGTTTTGCTACTGGCGTTGGGGTTTAGCTGCTGGCGTTGGGGTTTAGCTGCTGGCGTTGGGGTTTAGCGGCTGGCGTTGGGGTATAGCTACTGACGTTGGGGTATAGCTACTGGCGTTGAGGTTTTGCTACTGGCGTTGGGTTTTAGCTGCTGGCGTTGGGGTTTAGCTGCTGGTGTTGGGGTTTAGCGAGCGGCTGGCGTTGGGGATTAGCGGCTGGCGTTGCGGTTTAGCGGCTGGCGTTGGGGGTTAGCTACTGGCGTTGGGGTTTAGCGGCTGGCATTGGGGTTTAGCTACTGGCGTTGAGGTTTAGCTACTGGTGTTGGGGTTTAGCTACTGGCGTTGGGGTTTAGCTACTGGCATTAGGGTTTAGCTACTGGCGTTGGAGTTTAGCTACTGGCGTTGGGGTTTAGCTACTGGCGTTGGGGTTTAGCTACTGGTGTTGGGGTTTACCTGTGGCGGGGTTTAGCGGCTGGCGTTGGGGTTTAGCGGCAGGCGTTGGGGTTTAGCGGCTGGCGTTGGGGTTTATCTGAGGCGGTGGTGTTTAGCTACTGGCGTTGGTGTTTAGCTACTGGCGTTGGGATTCAGCTACTGGCCTTGCGGTTTAGAGTGGTGGAGGTTTAGAGGCTGGCATTGTGCTTTAGCTACTGGCGGGGTTTAGCGGCCGGCATTGGGGTTTATCTACTGGCGTTGGGGTTTAGCTACTGCCGTTGGGGTTTATCTACTGACGTTGGGGTTTAGCGGCTAGCGTTGAGGTTTAGCTACTTGCATTGGGGTTTAGCGCTTGGCATTCGGTTTAGCTACTGGCGTTGGGATTTAGCTACTGGCGTTGGGGTTTAGCTACTGGTGTTGGGGTTTAGCTACTGGCGTTGGGTATAGCAACTGGCGTTGGGGTTCAGCTACTGGCGAGGTTTAACAACTGGCGTTGGGGTTTAGCTACTGGCGTTGGGGTTTAGCGGCTGGCGTTGGGGTTTAGCTACTGGCGTTGAGGTGTAGCTACAGGCGTTGGGGTTTAGCTACGCGTTGGTGTTTAGCTACTGGCGTTGGTGTTTAGCTACTGGCGTTGGTGTTTAGCTACTGGCGTTGGGAGTTAGCTACTGGTGTTTTGGTTTAGTGACTGGCGTTGGGGTTTAGCGGCTAGCGTTGGGGTTTAGCGGCTGGCATTGGGGTTTAGTGACTGGCATTGGTGTTTAGCTACTGGCGGGGTTTAGCGACTGGCTTTGGTGTTTAGCTCCTGGCGTTGGGGTTTAGCTACTAGCGTTGGTGTTTTGCTACTGGCGTTGGGGTTTAGCTACTGCCGTTGGGGTTTATCTACTGACGTTGGGGTTTAGCGGCTGGCGTTGAGATTTAGCTACTTGCATTGGGGTTTAGCGCTTGGCATTCGGTTTAGCTACTGCCGTTGGGGTTTAGCTACTGGCGTTGGGATTTAGCTACTGGCGTTGGGGTTTAGCTACTGGTGTTGGGGTTTAGCGGTCGGCGTTGGGGTTTAGCTACTGGCGTTGGGTTTAGCAACTGGTGTTGGGGTTCAGCTACTGGCGAGGTTTAACAACTGGCGTTGGGGTTTAACTACTGGCGGGGTTTAGCTACTGGCATTGGGGTTTAGCTACTGACGTTGGGGTTTAGCTACTGGTGATGTGCTTTAACAGCTGGCGTTGGGAATTAGCTACTGGCATTGGGGTTTAGCTACTGACGTTGGGATTTAGTTACTGGCGTTGGGGTTTAGCGGCTGGCGTTAGGGTTTAGCGGGTGGCGTTGGGGTTTAGCGGCTGGCGTTTGGGTTTAGCGGCTGGCGTTGGGGTTTAGCGGCTGGCGTTGGGGTTTATCGGCTGGCGTTGGGGTTTAGCTACTAGCGTTGGGGTTTAACGGCTGGCGTTGGGGTTTAGCGGCTGGCGTTGGGGTTTAACGGTTGGCGTTGGGGTTTATCGGCTGGCGTTGGGGTTTAGCGGATGGCATTGGGGTTTAGAGGTTGGCGTTGGGCTTTAGCTACTGGCGTTGGGGTTTAGTTACTGGCGTTGGAGTTTAGCGGCTGGCGTTGGGGTTTAGCGGCTGTCATTGGGGTTTATCTACTGGCGTTGGGGTTTAGCTACTGCCGTTGGGGTTTATCGGCTGGCGTTGTAATTTAGCGGCTGGCGTTGGGGTTTAGCTACTGGCGTTGGGGTTTAGAGTGGTGGAGGTTTAGAGGCTGGCGTTGTGCTTTAGCTACTGGCGGGGTTTAGCGGCCGGCATTGGGGTTTATCTACTGGCGTTGGGGTTTAGCTACTGCCGTTGGGGTTTAACTACTGACGTTGGGGTTTAGCGGCTGGCGTTGAGGTTTAGCTACTTGCATTGGGGTTTAGCGCTTGGCATTCGGTTTAGCTACTGGCGTTGGGAGTTAGCTACTGGCGTTGGGGTTTAGCTACTGGCGTTGGGGTTTAGCTACTGGTGTTGGGGTTTAGCGGTCGGCGTTGGGGTTTAGCGGCTGGTGTTGGTGTTTAGCTACTGGCGTTGGGTTTAGCAATTGGTGTTGGGGTTCAGCTACTGGCGAGGTTTAACAACTGGCGTTGGGGTTTAACTACTGGCGGGGTTTAGCTACTGGCGTTGGGGTGTAGCTGCTGGCGGGGTTTACCTACTGGCGTTGGGGTTTAGCTACTGGCGTTGGGGTTTAGCTACTGTCGTCGGGGTTTAGCTACTGGCGTTGGGGTTTAGTTACTGGCGTTGAGGTTTAGCGGCTGGCGTTGGGGTTTAGCTACTGGCATTGGGGTTGAGCTACTGACGTTGGGGTTTAGCTACTGGTGATGTGCTTTAACAGCTGGCGTTGGGAATTAGCTACTTGCATTGGGGTTTAGCTACTGACGTTGGGGTTTAGTTACTGGCGTTGGGGTTTAGCGGCTGGCGTTAGGGTTTAGCGGGTGGCGTTGGGGTTTAGCGGCTGGCGTTTGGGTTTAGCGGCTGGCGTTGGGGTTTAGCGGCTGGCGTTGGGGTTTATCGGCTGGCGTTGGGGTTTAGCTACTAGCGTTGAGGTTTAACGGCTGGCGTTGGGGTTTATCGGCTGGCGTTGGGGTTTAACGGTTGGCGTTGGGGTTTATCGGCTGGCTTTGGGGTTTAGCTACTAGCGTTGGGGTTTAACGGCTGGCGTTGGGGTTTAGCGGCTGGCATTGGGGTTTAGAGGTTGGCGTTGGGCTTTAGCTACTGACGTTGGGGTTTATTTACTGGCGTTGGGGTTTAGCGGCTGGCGTTGGGGTTTAGCGGCTGGCATTGGGGTTTAGAGGTTGGCGTTGGGCTTTAGCTACTGACGTTGGGGTTTATTTACTGGCGTTGGGGTTTAGCGGCTGGCGTTGGGGTTTAGCGGCTGGCGTTGGGGTTTATCGGCTGGCGTTATAATTTAGCGGCTGGCGTTGGGCTTTAGCTACTGGCGTTGGGGTTTAGATTTGTGGAGGTTTAGAGGCTGGCGTTGTGCTTTAGCTACTGGCGGGGTTTAGCGGCCGGCATTGGGGTTTATCTACTGGCGTTGGGGTTTAGCTACTGCCGTTGGGGTTTATCTACTGACGTTGGGGTTTAGCGGCTGGCGTTGAGGTTTAGCTACTTGCATTGGGGTTTAGCGCTTGGCATTCGGTTTAGCTACTGGCGTTGGGATTTAGCTACTGGCGTTGGGGTTGAGCTACTGACGTTGGGGTTTAGCTACTGGTGTTGGGGTTTAGCGGTCGGCGTTGGGGTTTAGCGGCTGGTGTTGGGGTTTAGCTACTACCGTTGGGTTTAGCAACTGGCGTTGGGGTTCAGCTACTGGCGGGGTTTAGCTACTGGCGTTGGGGTGTAGCTGCTGGCGTTGGGGTTTACCTACTGGCGTTGGGGTTTAGCTACTGGCGTTGCGGTTTACCTACTGGCGTTGGCGTGTAGCTATTGGCGTTGGGGTGTAGCTATTGGCGTCGGGGTTTAGCTACTGGCGTCGGGGTTTAGCTACTGGCGTTGGGGTTTAGTTACTGGCGTTGAGGTTTAGCGACTGGCGTTGGGGTTTAGCTACTGTCATTGGGGTTGAGCTACTGACGTTGGGGTTTAGCTACTGGTGTTGTGCTTTAACAGCTGGCGTTGGGAATTAGCTACTGGCATTGGGGTTTAGCTACTGACGTTGGGGTTTAGTTACTGGCGTTGGGGTTTAGCGGCTGGCGTTGGGGTTTAGCGGCTGGCGTTGAGGTTTAGCGGGTGGCGTTGGGGTTTAGCGGCTGGCGTTTGGGTTTAGCGGCTGGCGTTGGAGTTTAGCTACTAGTGTCGAGGTTTAACGGCTGGCGTTGGGGTTTAGCGGCTGGCGTTGGGGTTTATCGGCTGGCGTTGGGGTTTAGCTACTGGCGTTGGGGTTTAACGGCTGGCGTTGGGGTTTAGCGGCTGGCGTTGGGGTTTTTTTTTATTTTTTTTTAATTAGAAGTTAATACATCACAAAACAGTACAGTGGCACCTAATTTTAGGTGCCAACTATGTAATACCGTAATCCATTCTATGTACAACCTCTAGTTTTATGTTATAAGAAAGAAGTAAGCAGAACAAGAAAAAGAAAGCAATAGAAAGGGGAAAAAGTGGAAAAATAGATGGTAGAGAGTAGAAAAACGTGAAGTGTGTATATAAAAAATAAAAAAAGGAAGAGAGAAAGAGGAAAGTAGAAATAGAAGAGAAGGCCCCTTAAAAGAGAATTTTTCAAATCTGTATTCGGAGATGTAGCTCTATCCGCGTCATGAACTGAAATCAGCAATCCTTACGGCACCGCTGCATCACATAATTCCAAAAAGTCGATGAAAGGAGACCAACTCTTTAAGAATTGGTCATATTTATCTATTAGTCGGAGTCTCATTTCTTCAAGGCGTGCTATGTCCATCATATTCCTAATCCACATTTTAACAGTTGGTGTGGTTGTATTTTTCCAAAATTTAAGTATCAATTTCTTTCCAATTATTAACCCATAATTAAAAAAAACATTTTGATCTTTATTTAAATTGGTATCTTCTCCTATTATTCCAAATATAATCCATTCCGTTTTGGGTTCTATTCTTGACTTGACGGGGTTGTTCAATAGTGGGGTTAGTACTGATAAATTATTTAATTTCAAGGATGTTTTTATTTGTTTCCAAATTCTTATTATATTGTGAATAATTGGGTTCTTCTTATATATTATACTATTCAATTTTATCGGTGAGAGCAGGATCGTTCCTATATCGTACGGATAGCACTCCTCTTTCTCCATTCTTAACCACTCCAACTGCTGAGTGGAACTATCTAGCCAGTATATTATGTTCTTAATATGCACTGCCCAGTAGTAATATATAAAGTTAGGTAATGATAAACCCCCCACTTGGGGGGGTTTAGCTACTAGCGTTGGGGTTTAACGGCTGGCGTTGGGGTTTAGCGGCTGGCGTTGGGGTTTAACGGTTGGCGTTGGGGTTTATCGGCCGGCGTTGGTGTTTAGCTATTAGCGTTGGGGTTTAACTGCTGGCGTTGGGGTTTAGCGGCTGGCATTGGGGTTTAGAGGTTGGCGTTGGGCTTTAGCTACTGGCGTTGGGGTTTAGTTACTGGCGTTGGGGTTTAGCGGCTGGCGTTGAGGTTTAGCGGCTGGCATTGGGGTTTAGAGTTTGGCGTTGGGCTTTAGCTACTGACGTTGGGGTTTATTTACTGGCATTGGGGTTTAGCGGCTGGTGTTGGTTTTTAGCTACTGGCGTTGGGGTGTAGCTAATGGCGTTGGGGTTTAGCTACTGGCGTTGGAGTTTAGCTACTGGCGTTGGGGTTTAGCTACTGGCGTTGGGGTGTAGCTACTGGCGTTGGGGTGTAGCTACTGGCGTTGGGGTGTAGCTACTGGCGTTGGGGTGTAGCTACTGGCGTTGGGGTGTAGCTACTGGCGTCGGGGTTTAGCGGCTGGCGTTGGGGTTTAGCTACTGGCATTGGGGTTTAGCTACTGGCGTCCAATTTGTGGTCAATACTACCATCATGTGGTGGTCCGCTGCCCAGCAGGCCCATCTGATATGTGGACAAAGTACTAGTTTGACTGCAAAATCTCCTCAAGGTATGCCTACTTTGAAGAAGTTCTCCTCCTCCCTCCGAAAACAGTTTAACGACCTCCTCTCTCACAGCCCCCCCTCTGTGATTCCCCCTTCCCTCCAACTACGACCACATCCTAACCCAGACCCAATACCACAGCCATGTTTAAAAAGGTCTGAAGAAGGGTTTCGGCCCAAAACGTTGCCTATTTCCTTCGTTCCATAGATGCTGCCTCACCCGCTGAGTTTCTCCAGCATTTTTGTCTACCTTTGATTTTCCAGCATATGCGGTTTCTTCTTAAACACTAGTTTGACTCTGATGGTCAGGCAACATCGCTGGAGAACATGGATTGGTAATTCTGCGTTGGGGCTCTTCAGACCCTTTAGAATTTTATCATAATATTGGTCCAATCTGTAGAAGTCACTACTGCAGAGACACAATGATCCTTGTGGAGATACTTCTCCAGGCATTGTCCATGTGTTTTTACCTAGAGGACTAGAATCTTCTCACTCAGGGCTGTCCGTCCCCCTGAGTTACTGCAGCACTTTGTCCATTTGTAGAGAAGGACGTTGGAACATTTCAAACATTAAAATTATATGTTAATTTTATTTTTCAGCATAACTTCAAGTCTACCTGGATTTGTTCTTTATGGATGTCACAGGAAGGTAAGGCACCTCCTATTTCTAACACTCTTCAGTTTAATGGGATAAATGTGTTAAATTAATGAAGGCTTTTCCAAATTTCTTGGAGAAAGTTCTTGCATGTAGGGTGCTGGAATCTTGAGCAAATCTTGATTGGTAGATGGGTGGAATAAGTGACAAAGGCTAGAGGTGACAAGCAGAGAGAATGTGTCAGAAGGAGGGGTGTGAAATGTAAAGCCAGCGGGATGTGTATGCATAATGGGACAGGGAAGTATGGGACTCTGATGTGAAATTAGTGTACTGTGGATCCCCCTCTTTCCCTGCATCCCCACCCTGGTGAGAACACTTCCCCAGCACCTCCATAACGTTGCTCCTTTCCCCTCTGTACGCTCATCTGTCCTTCGAGCCAAAGGGCCAAATGGCCTACTCCTGCACCTATTGCCTATTGTCTATATCTTCCATCCCCATGACCATATTTCGATCTTTCCCTTCCATCCATATCCCTCCCTCTGGCTTTGCATTTGAAAGCTCTATCCCCTGAGTGTGACCCACAGGGGGAGGCGGGGCGGAGGGCGGTCGGGCCGGACAGCGCTGACCGTGGGGAGAGAGTGGGGGCTGCCCCGAGGGATGCGCTCCTTTGGCCGCTTACACCTTGGTGTTCGGTTTCAGAGCAAAGATCCCGATACCTTCCCGCTTTCAATGACAGCACCTACAAATATTTATAGTACACAAAATGAGCATTTTGGCGGTTTTTAACAGGTAAGAAAATACAGGTTCAGTGTGTTAACAGTGTTTGCCGAGGCAGCCATGTTCTCCACATGGATTGAGCTGCTCCGCGCGTCATACCCTTTGACCCGATGACCTTACGTGCAACCCCCTTATATATCCCTCTCTCCCTTCCACCCATATATCTCCCTTTAATTTTATATTTCAGCGCTCTCCTTATCTGGCATTCTGTCCTTGAGCCTTTGGCACTCACTCCACCTTTATGCTAATCACGCCTCTCAGGTAAAACGCATTTACTTGCTGGCTTTGTCATGCGTGCCTCTGCTTCCTTTCACTCTCTTTCATCAGTCTGAGGAAAGTTCCTGACCTGAGATGTCATCTGTCCATTCCACTTGTGGTCAGGCAGATTGTGCTGAACTGCTGAATTCCTGCAGCACTTTGTCTTTGGACAGAGCCATTTTCGCAGGTTAAATTAATTGTAATTGGCTCCTGTTACAGGGAAGTAGAATTTAATGTTTGTGGTGTATTAATTTGACTGTTTTGTACATCTTTGTCAACTCTATCAGGATCTGGTCTTTCTGGACATGGCATTAAGGTAAGGTCCCGCTTTCAAACTGCTGTCGTTGGGGTTTAGCGGCTGGCATTCGGGTTTAGCGGCTGGGGTTGGGGATTAGCGGCTGGCGGGGTTTAGCGGCTGGCGTTGGGGTTTTTTTGCTGGCGTTGGGGTTTAGCTACTGGCGTTGGGGTTTAGCGGCTGGCTTTGGTGTTTAGCTACTGGTGGGGTTTAACTACTGGCATTGGGCTTTAGCTAATGGCGTTGCGGTTTAGCGGCTGGCGTTGGGGTTTAACTACTGGTGGTGGGGTATAGCTACTGGCATTGAGGTTTTGCTACTGGCGTTGGGGTTTAGCTGCTGGCGTTGGGGTTTAGCTGCTGGTGTTGGGGTTTAGCGAGCGGCTGGCGTTGGGGTTTAGTGGCTGGCGTTGCGTTTTAGCGGCTGGCATTGGGGATTAGCTACTGACGTTGGGGTTTAGCGGCTGGCATTGGGGTTTAGCTAATGGCGTTGAGGTTTAGCTACTGGTGTTGGGGTTTAGCTACTGGCGTTGGGGTCTAGCTACTGCCGTTGTTGTTTAGCTACTGGCGTTGGGGTTTAGCTACTGGCGTTGGGGTTTAGCTACTGGCATTGGGGTTTAGCTACTGGCGTTCGGGTTTAGCGGCTGGCGTTGGGGTTTAGCTGCTGGCGTTGGGGTTTAGCGGCTGGCGTTGGGGTTTAGCGGCTGGCGTTGGGGTTTAGCTGCTGGCGTTGGGGTTTAGCGGCTGGCGTTGGGGTTTAGCTACTGGCGTTGGGGTTTAGCTACTGGCGTTGGGTTTAGCTGCTGTCGTTGGGGTTCAGCTACTGGCGTTGGGGTTTATCTGCTGGCGTTGGGGTTTACCTACTGGCTTTGGGATTCAGCTACTGGCCTTGCGGTTTAGCGGCTGGCGTTGGGGTTTAGCGGCTGGCGTTGGGGTTTATCGGCTGGCGTTGTAGTTTAGCAGCTGGCGTTGGGGTTTAGCTACTGGCGTTGGGGTTTAGAGTGGTGGAGGTTTAGAGGCTGGCGTTGTGCTTTAGCTACTGGCGTTGGGGTTTATCTACTGGCGTTGGGGTTTAGCTACTGCCGTTGGGGTTTATCTACTGGCGTTGGGGTTTAGCTACTGCCGTTGGGGTTTATCTACTGACGTTGGGGTTTAGCGGCTAGCGTTGAGGTTTAGCTACTTGCATTGGGGTTTAGCGCTTGGCATTCGGTTTAGCTACTGGCGTTGGGATTTAGCTACTGGTGTTGGGGTTTAGCGGTCGGCGTTGGGGTTTAGCTACTGGCGTTGGGTATAGCAACTGGAGTTGGGGTTTAGCTACTGGCATTGGTGCTTAGCTACTGGCATTGGGGTTTAGCGGCTGGCTTTGGTGTTTAGCTACTGGTGGGGTTTAACTACTGGCATTGGGCTTTAGCTAATGGCGTTGCGGTTTAGCGGCTGGCGTTGGGGTTTAACTACTGGTGGTGGGGTATAGCTACTGGCGTTGGGGTATAGCTACTGACGTTGAGGTTTTGCTACTGGCGTTGGGGTTTAGCTGCTGGCGTTGGGGTTTAGCTGCTGGTGTTGGGGTTTAGCGAGCGGCTGGCGTTGGGGTTTAGCGGCTGGCGTTGCGGTTTAGCGGCTGGCGTTGGGGATTAGCTACTGGCGTTGGGGTTTAGCGGCTGGCGTTGTAGTTTAGCAGCTGGCGTTGGGGTTTAGCTACTGGCGTTGGGGTATAGCTACTGGCGTTGGGGTTTAGAGTGGTGGAGGTTTAGAGGCTGGCGTTGTGCTTTAGCTACTGGCGGGGTTTAGCGGCCGGCATTGGGGTTTATCTACTGGCGTTGGGGTTTAGCTACTGCCGTTGGGGTTTATCTACTGACGTTGGGGTTTAGCGGCTAGCGTTGAGGTTTAGCTACTTGCATTGGGGTTTAGCGCTTGGCATTCGGTTTAGCTACTGGCGTTGAGATTTAGCTACCGGCGTTGGGGTTTAGCTACTGGCGTTGGGTATAGCAACTGGCGTTGGGGTTCAGCTACTGGCGAGGTTTAGCAACTGGCGTTGGGGTTTAGCTACTGGCGTTGGGGTTTAGCTACTGGCGTTGGGGTTTAGCTACTGGCGTTGGGGTTTAGCGGCTGGCGTTGGGGTTTTTTTGCTGGCGTTGGGGTTTAGCTACTGGCGTTGGGGTTTAGCTACTGGCATTGGTGCTTAGCTACTGGCATTGGGGTTTAGCGGCTGGCTTTGGTGTTTAGCTACTGGTGGGGTTTAACTACTGGCATTGGGCTTTAGCTAATGGCGTTGGGGTTTAGCTACTGGCGTTGAGGTTTTGCTACTGGCGTTGGGGTTTAGCTGCTGGCGTTGGGGTTTAGCTGCTGGTGTTGGGGTTTAGCGAGCGGCTGGCGTTGGGGTTTAGCGGCTGGCGTTGCGGTTTAGCGGCTGGCGTTGGGGATTAGCTACTGGCGTTGGGGTTTAGCGGCTGGCGTTGTAGTTTAGCAGCTGGCGTTGGGGTTTAGCTACTGGCGTTGGGGTTTAGAGTGGTGGAGGTTTAGAGGCTGGCGTTGTGCTTTAGCTACTGGCGGGGTTTAGCGGCCGGCATTGGGGTTTATCTACTGGCGTTGGGGTTTAGCTACTGCCGTTGGGGTTTATCTACTGACGTTGGGGTTTAGCGGCTAGCGTTGAGGTTTAGCTACTTGCATTGGGGTTTAGCGCTTGGCATTCGGTTTAGCTACTGGCGTTGGGATTTAGCTACTGGTGTTGGGGTTTAGCGGTCGGCGTTGGGGTTTAGCTACTGGTGTTGGGGTTTAGCGGTCGGCGTTGGGGTTTAGCGGCTGGTGTTGGGGTTTAGCTACTGGTGGTGGGGTATAGCTACTGGCATTGAGGTTTTGCTACTGGCGTTGGGGTTTAGCTGCTGGGGTTGGGGTTTAGCGGCTGGCATTGGGGTATAGCTACTGGCGTTGGGGTATAGCTACTGGCGTTGAGGTTTTGCTACTGACGTTGGGGTTTAGCTGCTGGCGTTGGGGTTTAGCTGCTGGTGTTGGGGTTTAGCGAGCGGCTGGCGTTGGGGTTTAGTGGCTGGCGTTGCGGTTTAGCTACTGGCGTTGGGGTTTAGCTACTGGCGTTGGGGTTTGGTTTAGCTACTGGCATTGGGGTTTAGCTACTGGCGTTCGGGTTTAGCGGCTGGCGTTGGGGTTTAGCTGCTGGCGTTGGGGTTTAGCGGCTGGCGTTGGGGTTTAGCTGCTGGCGTTGGGGTTTAGCGGCGGGCGTTGGGGTTTAGCTACTGGCGTTGGGGTTTAGCTACTGGCGTTGGGTTTAGCTGCTGTCGTTGGGGTTCAGCTACTGGCGTTGGGGTTTATCTGCTCGCGTTGGGGTTTACCTACTGGCTTTGGGATTCAGCTACTGGCCTTGCGGTTTAGCGGCTGGCGTTGGGGTTTAGCGGCTGGCGTTGGGGTTTATCGGCTGGCGTTGTAGTTTAGCAGCTGGCGTTGGGGTTTAGCTACTGGCGTTGGGGTTTAGAGTGGTGGAGGTTTAGAGGCTGGCGTTGTGCTTTAGCTACTGGCGAGGTTTAGCGGCCGGCATTGGGGTTTATCTACTGGCGTTGGGGTTTAGCTACTGCCGTTGGGGTTTATCTACTGACGTTGGGGTTTAGCGGCTAGCGTTGAGGTTTAGCTACTTGCATTGGGGTTTAGCGCTTGGCATTCGGTTTAGCTACTGGCGTTGGGATTTAGCTACTGGTGTTGGGGTTTAGCGGTCGGCGTTGGGGTTTAGCTACTGGCGTTGGGTATAGCAACTGGCGTTGGGGTTCAGCTACTGGCGAGGTTTAGCAACTGGCGTTGGGGTTTAGCTACTGGCGTTGGGGTTTAGCTACTGGCGTTGGGGTTTAGCGGCTGGCGTTGTGGTTTTTTTTGCTGGCGTTGGGGTTTAGCTACTGGCGTTGGGGTTTAGCTACTGGCATTGGTGCTTAGCTACTGGCATTGGGGTTTAGCGGCTGGCTTTGGTGTTTAGCTACTGGTGGGGTTTAACTACTGGCATTGGGCTTTAGCTAATGGCGTTGCGGTTTAGCGGCTGGCGTTGGGGTTTAACTACTGGTGGTGGGGTATAGCTACTGGCGTTGAGGTTTTGCTACTGGCGTTGGGGTTTAGCTGCTGGCGTTGGGGTTTAGCGGCTGGCTTTGGGGTGTAGCTACTGGCGTTGGGGTATAGCTACTGACGTTGAGGTTTTGCTACTGGCGTTGGGGTTTAGCTGCTGGCGTTGGGGTTTAGCTGCTGGTGTTGGGGTTTAGCGAGCGGCTGGCGTTGGGGTTTAGCGGCTGGCGTTGCGGTTTAGCGGCTGGCGTTGGGGATTAGCTACTGGCGTTGGGGTTTAGCGGCTGGCATTGGGGTTTAGTTACTGGCGTTGAGGTTTAGCTATTGGTGTTGGGGTTTAGCTACTGGCGTTGGGGTTTAGCTACTGCCGTTGGTGTTTAGCTACTGGCGTTGGGGTTTAGCTACGCGTTGGGGTTTAGCTACTGGTGTTGGGGTTTAGCGGCTGGCGGTGGGGTTTAGCTGCTGGCGTTGGGGTTTAGCGGCTGGCGTTGGGGTTTAGCTACTGGCGTTGGGGTTTAGCTACTGGCGTTGGGTTTAGCTGCTGTCGTTGGGGTTTAGCTACTGGCGTTGGGGTTTAGCCGCTGGCGTTGGGGTTCAGCTACTGGCGTTGGGGTTTATCTGCTGGCGTTGGGGTTTAGCTACTGGCATTGGGGTATAGCTACTGGTGTTGGGGTTTAGCTGCTGGCGGGGTTTAGCGGCTGGGGTTGGGGTTTAGCGGCAGGCGTTGGGGTTTAGCGGCTGGCGTTGGGGTTTATCTGCTGGCGGTGGTGTTTAGCTACTGGCGTTGGTGTTTAGCTAACTGGCGTTGGGGTTCAGGTACTGGCGTTGCGGTTTATCGGCTGGCGTTGGGGTTTAGCAGCTGCCATTGGGGTTTATCAGCTAGCGTTTGGGTTTAGCGGCTGGCGTTGAGGTTTAGTTACTTGCATTGGGGTTTAGCGCTTGGCATTCGGTTTAGCTACTGGCGTTGGGATTTAGCTGCTGGCGTTGGGGTTTAGCTACTGGCGTTGGGGTTTAGCGACTGGTGTTGGGGTTTAGCGGTTGGCGTTGGGGTTTAGCGGCTGGTGTTGGGGTTTAGCTACTGGCGTTGTGTTTAGCAACTTGCGTTGGGGTTCAGCTACTGGCGAGGTTTAACAACTGGCGTTGGGGTTTAACTACTGGCGGGGTTTAGCTACTGGCGTTGGGGTGTAGCTGCTGGCGTTGGGTTTAACTACTGGCGTTGGTGTTTAGCTACTGGCGTTGGCGTGTAGCTACTGGCGTTGCGGTGTAGCTACTGGCGTCGGGGTTTAGCTACTGGCGTCGGGGTTTAGCTACTGGCGTTGGGGTTTAGTTACTGGCGTTGAGGTTTAGCGGCTGGCGTTGGGGTTTAGCTACTGGCATTGGGGTTGAGCTACTGACGTTGGGGTTTAGCTACTGGTGTTGTGCTTTAACAGCTGGCGTTGGGAATTAGCTACTGGCATTGGGGATTAGCTACTGACGTTGGGGTTTAGTTACTGGCGTTGGGGTTTAACGGCTGGCGTTGGGGTTTAGCGGGTGGCGTTGGGGTTTAGCGGCTGGCGTTGGGGTTTAGCGGCTGGCGTTTGGGTTTAGCGGCTGGCGTTGGGGTTTATCGGTTGGCGTTGGAGTTTAGCTACTAATGTTGAGGTTTAACGGCTGGCGTTGGGGTTTAGCGGCTGGCGTTGGGGTTTATCGGCTGGCGTTGGGGTTTAGCTACTAGCGTTGGGGTTTAACGGCTAGCGTTGGGGTTTAGCGGCTGGCATTGGGGTTTAAGAGGTTGGCGTTGGGCTTTAGCTACTGCCGTTGGGGTTTAGTTACTGGCATTGGGGTTTAGCGGCTGGCGTTGGGGTTTAGCGGCTGGCATTGGGGTTTAGAGGTTGGCGTTGGGCTTTAGCTACTGACGTTGGGGTTTAGCTACTGGCGTTGGGGTTTAGCGGCTGGCGTTGGGGTTTATCAGCTGGCGTTGTAATTTAGCGACTGGCGTTGGGGTTTAGCTACTGGCGTTTGGGTTTAGAGTGGTGGAGGTTTAGAGGCTGGCGTTGTGCTTTAGCTACTGGCGGGGTTTAGCGGCCGGCATTGGGGTTTATCTACTGGCCGTTGGGGTTTATCGGCTGGCGTTGTAATTTAGCGGCTGGCGTTGGGGTTTAGCTACTGGCGTTGGGTTTAGCTACTGGTGTTGGGGTTTAGCGGTCGGTGTTGGGGTTTAGCGGCTGGTGTTGGGGTTTAGCTACTGGCGTTGGGTTTAGCAACTGGCGTTGGGGTTTAGCTACTGGCGTTGGGGTGTAGCTGCTGGCGTTGGGGTTTAGCGGCTGGCGTTGGGGTTTATCGGCTGGCGTTGTAGTTTAGCGGCTGGCGTTGGGGTTTAGCTACTGGCGTTGGGTTTAGAGAGGTGGAGGTTTAGCGGCTGGCGTTGTGCTTTAGCTACTGGCGGGGTTTAGCGGCCGGCATTGGGGTTTATCTACTGGCGTTGGGGTTTAGCTACTGCCGTTGGGGTTTAGCTACTGCCGTTGGGGTTTATCTACTGACGTTGGGGTTTAGCGACTAGTGTTGAGGTTTAGCTACTTGCATTGGGGTTTAGCGCTTGGCATTCGGTTTAACTACTGGCGTTGGGGTTTAGCTACTGGCGTTGGTGTTTAGCTACTGGCGTTGGGATATAGCTACTGGCGTTTTGGTTTAGTGACTGGCGTTGGGGTTTAGCGGCTAACGTTGGGGTTTAGCGGCTGGCATTGGGGTTTAGTGACTGGCATTGGTGTTTAGCTACTGGCGGGGTTTAGCGACTGGCTTTGGTGTTTAGCTCCTGGCGTTGGGGTTTAGCTACTAGCGTTGGTGTTTTGCTACTGGCGTTGGGGTTTAGCTACTGACGTTGGGGTTTATCTACTGACGTTGGGGTTTAGCGGCTGGCGTTGAGGTTTAGCTGCTTGCATTGGGGTTAGCGCTTGGCATTCTGTTTAGCTACTGGTGTTGGGATTTAGCTACTGGCGTTGGGGTTTAGCTACTGGTGTTGGGGTTTAGCTACTGGCGTTGTGTTTAGCAACTGGCGTTGGGGTTCAGCTACTGGTGAGGTTTAACAACTGGCGTTGGGGTTTAACTACTGGCGGGGTTTAGCTACTGGCGTTGGGGTGTAGCTGCTGGCGTTGGGGTTTACCTACTGGCGTTGGGTTTAGCTACTGGCGTTGGGGTGTAGCTACTGGCGTCGGGGTTTAGCTACTGGCGTCGGGGTTTAGCTACTGGCGTTGGGGTTGAGCTACTGACGTTGGGGTTTAGCTACTGGTGTTGTGCTTTAACAGCTGGCGTTGGGAATTAGCTACTGGCATTGGGGATTTGCTACTGACGTTGGGTTTAGTTACTGGCGTTGGGGTTTAACGGCTGGCGTTGGGGTTTAGCGGCTGGCGTTTGGGTTTAGCGGCTGGCGTTGGGGTTTATCGGTTGGCGGAGTTTAGCTACTAGTTGAGGTTTAGCGGGTGGCGTTGGGGTTTAGCGGCTGGCGTTTGGGTTTAGCGGCTGGCGTTGGGGTTTATCGGTTGGCGTTGGAGTTTAGCTACGTGTTGAGGTTTAACGGGTGGCGTTGGGGTTTAGCGGCTGGCGTTGGGGTTTATCGGCTGGCGTTGGGGTTTAGCTACTAGCGTTGGGGTTTAACGGCTGGCGTTGGGGTTTAGCGGCTGCTGCATTGGGGTTTAGAGGTTGGCGTTGGGCTTTAGCTACTGGCGTTAGGGTTTAGTTACTGGCGTTGGGGTTTAGCGGCTGGCGTTGGGGTTTAGCGGCTGGCATTGGGGTTTAGAGGTTGGCGTTGGGCTTTAGCTACTGACGTTGGGGTTTGGAGTGGTGGAGGTTTAGAGGCTGGCGTTGTGCTTTAGCTACTGGCGGGGTTTAGCCTCCGGCATTGGGGTTTATCTACTGGCCGTTGGTGTTTATCGGCTGGCGTTGTAATTTAGCGGCTGGCGTTGGGGTTTAGCTCCTGGCGTTGGGGGTTAGCTACTGGTGTTGGGGTTTAGCGGTCGGCGTTGGGGTTTAGCGGCTGGTGTTGGGGTTTAGCTACTGGCGTTGGGTTTAGCAACTGGCGTTGGGGTTTAGCTACTGGCGTTGGGGTGTAGCTGCTGGCGTTGGGGTTTAGCGGCTGGCGTTGGGGTTTATCGGCTGGCGTTGTAGTTTAGCGGCTGGCGTTGGGGTTTAGCTACTGGCGTTGGGGTTTAGAGAGGTGGAGGTTTAGCGGCTGGCGTTGTGCTTTAGCTACTGTCGGGGTTTAGCGGCCGGCATTGGGGTTTATCTACTGTCGTTGGGGTTTAGCTACTGCCGTTGGGGTTTAGCTACTGCCGTTGGGGTTTATCTACTGACGTTGGGGTTTAGCGACTAGCGTTGAGGTTTAGCTACTTGCATTGGGGTTTAGCGCTTGGCATTCGGTTTAGCTACTGGCGTTGGGATTTAGCTACTGGCGTTGGGGTTTAGCTACTGGCGTTGGGGTTTATCTACTGGCGTTGGGGTTTAGCGGTCGGCGTTGGGGTTTAGCGGCTGGTGTTGGGGTTTAGCTACTGGCGTTGGGTATAGCAACTGGCATTGGGGTTCAGCTACTGGCGTTGGGGTTTAACAACTGGCGTTGGGGTTTAGCTACTGGCATTGGGGTTTAGCTACTGGCGTTGGGGTTTAGCTACTGGCGTTGGGGTTTAGCGGCTGGCGTTGGGGTTTAGCGGCTGGCGTTGGGGTTTAGCTAGTGGCGTTGAGGTGTAGCTACAGGCGTTGGGGTTTAGCTATGCGTTGGTGTTTAGCTACTGGCGTTGGTGTTTAGCTACTGGCGTTGGGATTTAGCTACTGGCGTTTTGGTTTAGTGACTGGCGTTGGGGTTTAGCGGCTAGCGTTGGGGTTTAGCGGCTGGCATTGGGGTTTAGTGACTGGCATTGGTTTAGCTACTGGCGGGGTTTAGCGACTGGCTTTGGTGTTTAGCTCCTGGCGTTGGGGTTTAGCTACTCGCGTTGGTGTTTTGCTACTGGCGTTGGGGTTTAGCTACTGCCGTTGGGGTTTATCTACTGACGTTGGGGTTTAGCGGCTGGCGTTGAGGTTTAGCTGCTTGCATTGGGGTTTAGCGCTTGGCATTCGGTTTAGCTACTGGCGTTGGGGTTTAGCTACTGACGTTGGGGTTTAGCGGTCGGCGTTGGTGTTTAGCGGCTGGTGTTGGGGTTTAGCTACTGGCGTTGGGTTTAGCAACTGGCGTTGGGGTTCAGCTACTGGCGAGGTTTCACAACTGGCGTTGGGGTTTAGCGGCTGGTGTTGGGGTTTAACTACTGGCGGGGTTTAGCTACTGGCGTTGGGGTGTAGCTGCTGGCATTGGGGTTTAGAGGCTGGCTTTGAGCTTTAGCTACTGGCGTCGTGCTTTGGCTACTGGCGTTGGGGTTTAGCTACTGGCGTTGGGGATTAGCTACTGGCATTGTGGTTTAGCTACTGGCGTTGGGGTTTAGCGGCTGGCGTTGGGGCATAGCGGCTGGCTTTGGGGTTTAGAGGTTGGCGTTAGGCTTTAGGTACTGGCGTTGTGCTTTAGCTACTGGCGTTGTGCTTTAGCTACTGGCGTTGTGCTTTAGCTACCTGCGTTGGGGTTTAGCTACTGGCGTTGGGGTTTAGCTACTGGTGTTGGGGTTTAGCTACTGGCGTTGTGCTTTAGCTACTGGCGTTGTGCTTTAGCTACTGGCGTTGTGCTTTAGCTACTGGCGTTGTGCTTTAGCTACCTGCGTTGGGGTTTAGCTACAGGCGGGGTTTAGCTGCTGATGTTGGGGATTTGTTACTGGCGTTGGGGTTTATCTACTGGCGTTGGGGTTTAGCTACTGGCGTTGTGCTTCAGCTACTGGCGTTGGGGTTTAGCTACTGGCGTTGGGGTTTAGCTGGCGTTGGGGTTTAGCTACTGGCGTTGGGGTTTAGCTACTGGCGTTGGGGTTTAGCTACTGGCGTTGGGGTTTAGCTACTGCTGTTGGGCTTTAGCTACTGGCGTTGAGGTTTAGCTACTGCTGTTGGGCTTTAGCTGCTGGCGTTGGGCTTTAGCTGCTGGCGTTGGGGTTTAGCAACTGGCGTTACGGTTTAGCTACTGCCGTTGGGGTTTAGCTACTGGCGTTGCAGTTTAGCTACTGGCGTTGGGGTTTAGCTACTGCTGTTGTGGTTTAGCTACTGGCGTTGGGGTTTTGCTACTGGCGTTGCCGTTTAGCGGTTGACGTTGGGGTTTTGCGGCTGGTGTTGGGTCTCAGCGGTTGCCGTTGGGGTTTATGGGCTGTTGAGGTATTGAGGCTGGCATTGTGGTTAAGCGGCTGGCGTTGGGGGTTCACAGTATACGTTGGGGATTAGCGGCTGGCGTTGGGGTTTAGCGATTGCCGTTGGGGTTTCGCGGTAGGCATTGCGGTTTAGCAGCTGGCGTTGGGGTTTTGCGGCTGGTGTTGGGTCTCAGCGGTTGCCGTTGGGGTTTATGGGCTGTTGAGGTATTGAGGCTGGCATTGTGGTTAAGCGGCTGGCGTTGGTGGCTCACAGTAAACGTTGGGATTATCGGCTGGCGTTGGGGTTTAGCGATTGCCGTTGGGGTTTCGAAGTAGGCATTGCGGTTTAGCAGCTGGCGTTGGGGTTTAGCGGCACGAATGACGGGCACTGCACAGCAGCAGCAGTGGCAGCCACAGCTGCACCTCCTTCTCCTGCTCTCACACCCCGCCCAACCTGATAGCGGCCGCTGCTTTCAAAACTAACCCTCCCGCACGCTGAGGCCTGAAGGAGGGAGGGAGTGGGAGGCCTCCTTCCGCCATCTGAAGCAGCTGCACGACAGATCCTTTGGCAATAATAACAATAATAATAATAATAACTTTATTTGTTAAGCACCTTAAAAAACAACCAAAGCTGACCAAGGTGCTGTACAGAAAAAATAAATAAATAAATGAATTTAAAAAAAAAAAGCAAGACATCATAAAACAGGCAGAACAACAGAACATACAGCTAACACGATGCGCATAAATTACATACGAAAATCCAACAGTAAATTAAAAGACAAACAATAGGATCTTTGAGCTGCAATGCTCGGCCCCGCACCTTGCTGTTGACTTGCGGAGGAGGGGAGGTGGTGGCAAGGAGATCACAACCGCCTCCCCCTTTGGCGGCATCACTTGGCGGTGGACTGAGATGGCTAAGGCAGCCGTGCGATGTTGTCCGATGAGTGCTGACCTTCCTTCCTCCCCACCTCACCCCCCCCCTCTCTCTCTAGTACATCCCCTTCACCGCCCTTATCCTGAGACCCCCTACTCTCCATCCTGCACTGATCCCCATTCCCGCCTCAATGACATCGCCTGTGCTTCCCCTCCCCATCTACACACCCCCCCCCTCCCCATCTATTCACCCTGCGCTGATCACTCCATCCACCTCACATTAATTTTCCTGCCACCCCACCATCCATCCTACACTGGTCCCTCTATTCATCCTGTACTCACACCCCTTCCCATCCATCCTGTACTGCACCACCCATTCATCCTGCACTGCTCCCCCATTCATCCTGTACTGAGCCCCCCATTCATCCTGTACTGATCCAGCACATTCATCCTGTACTGATCCCCCATTCATCCTGTACTGATCTCCATTCATCCTGTACTGATCCCCCATGCTTCCTGTACTGATCACCCATTCATCCTGTACTGAGCTCCCCATTCATCCTGTACTGAACCACCCATTCATCCTGTACTGATCCCCCATTCATCCTGTACTGTTCCCCCCCATTCATCCTGTACTGAACCCCCCATTCATTCCGTACTGAACCCCCATTCAACACCAATGACATCCCCCGTGCTCTCCTCTCACAATTTTACGTACTCCAAACAACACATATTAATTCACCCGCCTCAACCCATCCAGACCGCACCGATTGCTTTCTCAACCTGGTCAAGAACACTTGATTCAAACACTTGTCTCAACTTAACACTTCTTTATTACAGCGCTGTGACAATTCTCGGAGCCCTCCAGCACAAAGTTGACAGCTCTGGGAGAGGTCCAGTGAACGTGACTCCGATACAAAATTAAGACATTATATAGGTATTAGACAATTATGGTACAGAAGGTGTGGCAAACTATTAACCACTCGTTATGGTTTACCATACATTTGCTTATTTGCATTAACCAATCAACTAAGTCCTTCCAGTGATTTACAACAGATGTAGTCACATGACTCTTCCTTTCCTGGCCTCTTCACAACCCTTGTTTGCCTTGCTGTTTTTTTATACCCTCTTTGTTCAAAATCATTTTATTTCAACAAAGTAAAAGCTCAGAAAAATAGAATCTATTGTCAGAGACCATCTGTCAAAATATAAAAGACGCATAATACAGCAATCACACAATACATACACACTAAACACATGCTCTCACTTTTGGAAAAGAAAGTTATTTCGGAAACTACAGATCTAAACAAAGTCTAATATTTACAATCCTAATTAAAACACAATACACTTCACAAATAATTTCCCTACAACTACATAGTCAAAATACAGTTACCTATTATATTTTGTATTGTATTGTATATTGTATTGTATCCCCCTCCCATTCCGTATCCGACCTCTCTGCCCTGGGTCTCCTCCATGGCCAGAGCGAGCAACACCGGAAATTGGAGGAACAGCACCTCATATTCCGCTGAGGGAGTCTGCATCCTGGGGGCATGAACATTGAATTCTCCCAAATTTTGTTAGCCCTTGTTGTCTCCTCCCCTTCCTCAGCCCTCGTTCTGTCTCCTCCCATCCCTCAGCCTTCGAGTCCTCTTCCTCCTTTTTCCTTTCTTATCCCCGCCCCCCCCCCCCCCCCCCCCCCTCCCACCTGAAGAAGGGTTTTGGCCCGAAACGTTGCCTACTTCGCTCCATAGATGCTTCTGCACCCGCTGAGTTTCCCCAGCATTTTTGTCTACCTTCAATTTTCCAGCATCTGCAATTCCTTCTTAAATACCTATTGTACGACTCACACCCGGTGTAAAGGTGTAAGCATCTTTAATTGTCATCCCAGTATCAGAAATGCAGTACATTACACATTCAGTCTGCTGCAACTACTGAATACAGTAAGCGAGTTCTTACACAATAACGCATGCACCAGGCAGAGTTATCATTACTAAGCATTCTGATTGGCTAACATGCAATAGCCAATCTACATCTCCTTATCATCTAGTAGAAATGAAAAGCAACTAAGGCACTTTAAACAATAATCTGAGGGAATATAGTGAGGTTAAACAATATCGGCGTATCCGGTGGGTGGCCTACTGACCCTCCCGGCCCTTATATGGTAGGGGGCTGTCTCATCACCCTTTCCCTCCGAACAGATGGGGAGTGGGGTTGGTAATGCCGCAGGTGACCCGATGGGCCTGTGGAGAGAGACCGCCATGGGGGAACCGGGGGTAGACGGACGAGGGGAGCCCTGGGTACCGGTTGCAACAGGAGATGCAGGGGCAGACCGACGCAGGGAGTGTGTGGTTTTGGCCGCAACAGTGACGGAACGCCTGCAACAGGCGTCGGTGTAAACACGAGCGGTGGGGCATCAGGACCCACAGGCACTGGACGAGGTTCCTTCACTGGAAGGAGGTGTTGAGGGCGTGTGAGTGTGGGGGTGATGCTGCTGTGTTGAGGTCAGGGTCAGGGTGGTGCTGCTGTTGTCAGGGTATTGGTGGTGTGATGGTCAGGGTGGTGGAGGTATAGGAGGTGAAAAGGGTAAGGGTATGGGAGTGTGAAGGTGTGGGAGTGTGTGGGAAGGTGCTGCTGTGTCGGGATCAGGAGGGGTCAATAGACAATAGGTGCAGGAATAGGCGATTCGGCCCTTTGAGCCAGAACCACCATTCACTGTGATCGTGGCTGATCATCCACAGTCAGTACTCTGTTCCTGCCTTCTCCCCATATCCTGGACTCCGCTATCTTTAAGACCTCTAGCTAACTCTCTCTTGAAAGCCTCCAGAAATTGGCCTCCACTGCCTTCTGGGGCAGAGAATTCCACAGATTCACAAGTCCGTGTGAAAATTTTATTCCTCATCTCCGTTCCAAGTGGCTTACCCCTTATTCTTAAATTGTGGCCCCTGGTTAATGACTCTCCCAACATCGGGAACATGTTTCTTGCCTCTAGCATGTCCAAACCCTTAATAATCTTAAGGGCCTGTCCCGCTTGGACGACCTAATCCACGAGTTTAGAAGACTGCGACTATTACGGGTGCCGGCAGTCGCCAAAACAATTGTGTAAATGGGACGCCCTTTAGGCTGTTGAGGAAGCCTTGTTTATGGGCTCACAGTCAGGTGGGCGTTGTAAAGCTCCACTTGGTTCCAGTTGGATTGTCTGGTCCCTGTATTGTCTTAGATAGACACAAAATACTGAAGTAACGCAACAGGACAGGCAGCATCTCTGGAGAGAAGGAATGGGTGACGTTTCTGGTCTCAACGCTTCTTCAGGCAGATATCAGGGGAGTGGGAGGTACATAGGTAAGGAAGTGTATAGACAAGGAAATCTATAAGTGTATAGATAAGGATATCTCCCACTCCCCAACATCAGTCTGAAGAAGGATCTCGACAGGAAACATCACCCATTCCTTCGCTCCAGCGATGATGCCTGTCCCGCTGAGTTTCTCCAGCATTTTGTGTCCATCTTTGGTGTAAAGCAACATTTGCAGTTCCTTCCTACACAAGCCATTTGGGCAGGCTGGTGTGGGTGAGTAGGAGGGGTTGGGGGAGACGTGTAAAATCACAAAGGATAGTGAGTGAGGAGAAGTCGTGAGTATGGACGACAAGGTCACTGTGTTGATGGTGCAGGTTTAAAAGGGTGGCACAGTGTAGAGTTGCTGCCTTACAGCGCTTGCAGCGTCAGAGACCAGGCTTCGATCCCGACTACAGGTGCTGCATTTACAGAGTTTGTATGTTCTCCTCGAGACCGCGTGGGTTTTCTCCGAGATCTTTGGTTTTCTCCCACACACCAAAGACAATTCAATTTCAATTCAATTCAATTCAAAGCACTTTATTCGTCCCCGAGGGGCAATTTAAAAAGGCGCATTACAGTAGCTTTTTAACGTACAGGTTTGTAGGTTAATTAGCTTAGTATACATGTAAATTGACCCTAGCCTGTGTGGGGTAGTGTTAATGTGCGGAGATCGCTGGTCGGCATGGACTTGGTGAGCGGAAGGGTCTAGTTTCCACTCTGTATCTCTGAAATAAACTGAGCTAAACTGAGGTGCAGTGTTGTGGGAAGCTTTGCCAGTTGTCACGTGGCCTGTGGCTTGTGTTGTCTGAGATGTTATCTGCTGTTTGGGTACAGGCCTCGCATGTTGAGTGGAAGCAGTGTTGGCCCTGCAGCTGGTGCTGGCTGGCACTAGCGGTTGAAAAACAAAAACGCGCAGATGCTGGAAGTCCGAAATGAAAACGGGAGACGCGTTGTCGGCTTTGCAGGTCTGACCCCATTAATGGGTCAGGTCACCGACCCTCCATTGCAAGAGACATAAAACAGAGAAACAGGCCCTTCAGCCCTACTCCTCGTCCATGCTGACAAACGAGCCTTCCCAGGCTGCCCACATTTGCCTGTGTTTGGCCCATATCCCTCTAAACCTTTCCAATCCGTATCCCTCACGAAACATCTTTTAAACACTGTAAATCACTTCCTCTGGCAGTTTGTTCCATGTCCCCTCTACTCTCTGTTGGAAAGGTTGTCCCTTAGGTTGCCCGAAAAATCATGCCACTGTCACCCACGCCTCTGTGCCCTAGTTGTAGATTCCCCAACAATAGGTGCAGGAGTAGGCCATTCGGCCCCAAGCCAGCACCGCCATTCAATGTGATTTTGTCTGATCATCCACAATCAGTACCCAGTTCTGCCTTCTCCCCATATTCCCTAACTCCTCTATCTTCAAGAGCCCTATCTAGCTCTCTCTTGAAAGTATCCAGAGAACTGGCTCCACCGCCCTCTGAGGCAGAGAATTCCACAGACTCACAGCACTATGTGAAAAAGTGTTTCCTCATCTCCGTTCTAAATGGCTTACCCCTTATTCTTAAACTGTGGGCCCAGGTTGTGAACATCGGGAACATGTTTCCTGCCTCTAGTGTATCCAAACCCTTAATAATCTTATACGTTTCAATAAGATCCCCTCTCATACTTCTAAATTCCAAAGATTACAAGCCCAGCTGCTCCATTCTCTCAGCATATGACAGTCCCGCCATCCCGGGAATTAACCTTGTGAACCTATGTTGAACTCCCTCAATAGCACGAATGTCCTTCCTCAAATTTAGAGATCAAAACTGCACACAATACTCAAGGTATG
Source organism: Leucoraja ocellata (assembly GCA_036785375.1). Classification (NCBI taxonomy): domain Eukaryota; kingdom Metazoa; phylum Chordata; class Chondrichthyes; order Rajiformes; family Rajidae; genus Leucoraja; species Leucoraja ocellata. The sequence goes on along the minus strand of JAWMAR010001505.1, from coordinate 28,961 downwards.
GCTCACTAGGGCCATGTACAACTGCAGAAGGACCTATTTGCTCCAATACTCAACTCCTCTGGATATGAAGGCCAGCATGCCATTCGCTTTCTTCACTGCCTGCTCTACCTACATACTTACTTTCAGTGACTGATGAACAAGGATCCCCAGGTCTCGTTGTACTTCTCCTTTTCCAAACTTGACACCATTTAGATGATAATCGTCCTTTCTGTTTTTACTACCAAAGTGGATAACCTCTCATTCATCCACATTAAACTGTATCTGCCATGCATCTGCCACTCACCCAACCTGTCCAAGTCACCCTGCAGTCTCATAGCATCCTCCTCACAGTTCGCACTGCCACCCAGCATTGTGTCATCTGCAAATTAGTTAATGTTACTTGTAATCCTTTCATCTAAATCGTTAATATTTATTGTAAATAGCTGCGGTCCCAGCACCGAACCTTGCGGTACCCCACTAGTCACCGTCTGCCACTCTGAAAGGGACCCTTTAATCCCTATTCTTTGTGTCCTATCTCCCAACCAATTTTCTATCCATGTCAGCACTCTAACCCTCAATACCATGTGCCCTGCCATGTGCAGGGTTGGTGTGTGGGATGATAGCAATGTGTCCCCCACCCCCTCCCTCTCTGGGCCAGAGGGCAGGGTGCCAGTGCCCAGTGCAGGGCTGCCCCTCATACTGTGTTTCTAATTGTTCACAGTCAGTGCGGAAGACTGGCAGTGCCGTGCTTAGGGCTGAGACCCGGGGTGGTGGTGCTACGGTGAGGATGTCCCACCGCAGTCCCTGTCTGGCCACCAACGGCTACTACCGGCACAACGACGACACCTCCAGCAGCAGCGGCGGCTCCAGCAAATCCGGCGCTCCCTCTTACATGGAGACTCCCGTCAGGTACGTCTCTCTCTCTTGTCTCGTTCCCCCACCCCCTCCCTCTCGTTCTTTCCTCTCTAAGCTATGCTCCTTTCTAACAGTAAATATGCAACCTCCACCCTTGTACCTCACTCAGGGAGCTGTGTATCACAACTGCAACTCCCTCCCCCCTCCCCCCTTCCTCAGCACCGCCTCCCAACTCCCAATCCCCCCCCCTCCCCCACTCCCTCCCTCCCATTCCCGCCTCGCCCCAACCCCAACTGAACCTTTCCCTACAGGAAAAAGTTCTGGACAAAAACTCGAGGAAAGTTCCAACAGCCTCTTCTTTCCAGCTTGGAATCTCAGGTGGAGGATGATTGGATGTAGGGTATATCTTCCAAAAGGCCAAGGGCAGGGTTGCCGTGCCAATAAGTTGTTGATGAAGCTATTCGGTTGATGGGCTCATGAGGGATGTTGGAGGGAACGTGAACAGGGGCTGCCTGACCCACTGAGTTACTCCACACTTTGTGACTTTTTTTTATAAACCTGCATCTGCAGTTCCTTGAGGAGGGAGAGAGAGAGAGAGAGTCATGATATTCCTTCCCCATGTGAAACAATCTTCTCCGTCCATCCCCCCTTCCTTTCCCAGCTCTCCTCTTGTACTTCCGGTGGCGCTGGTGCCAGCAGCCTCCACCTACAGCCCGGTATCTTTTAGTTTTTTTGTTTATTTTGTTATGTTAAAGTGTATTTTTTGTGTTTTTTTGTGTTTTTATGTGGGGGAAGAGGGCACGGTGCGGGGGATACCGTCCTTCAGCCGCTTCCTGGTGAGGACGCAACTATTATTCGAGTCGCGTCCTCCCCCCCCCCCACAGCGGCCTACCTACCTGGATTGGCGCGGCCTTTCCTGCCGGGATCGGCCGGAGCTCCAGCAGCGGCGGGACAGCGCTGGAACATTGCGCGGCTGGCGATGCCTTACCGGGGGTCGCCGTCTGGAGCCCGGAGTGCTGGACCTGCTGCACCAACATCAAGGAGCTGCGGTTTGCAGAGCTCCCAACGCGGGCGGCGCTGATGGACAGCGCGGGGTCCTGTGACTCTGCCCAGCTCGACCTGTGGACTCAGGAGCTGCAGACTCCGGCTGCGGGAGGCGGCTGATCAGAAGGTCCGGGCCGCTGAGGAGGAGGATGCTCACCGTCGGGGCTCGGCGTCGGCGTTCCACCAGCCCGGCGTGAGGGCCTGAACATCGGGCCACCCGGGGCGGCGACTGCAGGTGCTCGGAAGGCCCCGACTACGGATGGACACGGAGGGGAGGCTGGCTGGACTATGGTGCCGTCCTCACCTGGGTGCCATTTATGTCATGTTGTGTTGTGGACTTTTTGTGTTTGTGCTTTTGTTAAATTTTTAATTCAATTTCAATTTTATTTTTTTAATATGTTTTATTATTTATTTATTATTTATTTTTATTATTTTTCTTGTGATTTTTTTTAACGATACTGCTGTACGGGAAATTCATTTCGTTGTCTCAAAGTGAGGCAACGACAATAAAATTTGAATACAAGAATACAAGCTCTGACAAGCGACTCTCTCCATCCCTCCCCCACCAAAGTCGCACCAGCTCCTCATTCTCACTTTGCAAATGGCTAACAATGGCCAGTTTCCTTTATCATCGTTACTTTTTTGCTTCTCTTTCGCAGTCCTGGTCTGCCTCCGTCCTAAGTCGTTGCCCTTTATATTTTCAGGTTGCACAAGAAAAGGTCAAACAGCACAAGGCCGGGACCTGTGCCTGGTGTCAAACGTTCACCGTCCACCAGTTCAGTCAACAGTCTTGAGTAGCTACATCAGCAACATTAGCAACGTCAGCAACGCCTCCAAGTGCTCTCAGCACTCTCATCGCTCTCTGCACCTCAGCAGCAGCAGCGACTGGCAGGAGCCCATCGGTACATGTCCAGGGAGGGCAGCGCGGGGGGTGGAAGCAGGGCACCGGCACATTTCTTTAGTCAGAGGCTGATGAATCAGTGAAATGCATTGCCACTGAAGGCTGTGGAGGCCAAGTCAGTGAATATTTTTAAGGCAGAGATAGACAGATTCTTCATGAGTACAGGGGTTACGGGGAGAAAGCAGGAGAATGGGGTCAGGAGGGAGAGGTAGTTCTGTCATGATGGAATGTCACAGTAAACTTGATGGGCCGAATGGCCTAGTTCTCCTCCTATCACTTATGACCTTTTGACGTCAGTGTTCTTAAAGCCTTAACCTTTCCCTCCAACAGACTGGTTCAGGGCTTCTCCTTGGTTTAAAGTACCACGATCACTGGTGCACGTCGGAGACTCGTGCTGCACTATCTCAGTTTGAGTTGGAAACGAGCCCTTTGGCCCAACTAGTCGGCACTGACCAGCGATCATCGCACAGCTGCTGTGAGACTTTGCCAATCCTGTCGGGTGTTGGGAGGCGGGTGGACAGGAGAGGGGTGCACTGCTGCTGTGCTGTGGGGCCTGTGTGTGGTAACACACACGGTTCAGTTACTGTGGGAGCGCAGAGTCGGGGTCTGATGCCCCCTGGTGGCGGGAGGTGACCGGCACCTAGCTGCAGTTACTGAGAGGCCAGGGATTGTACCTTCCTTTATAGGAAGGAACTGCAGATGCTGGTTTACACTAAAGATAGACACAAAATGCTGGAGTAACTCAGCGGGACAGGCAGCATGAGGTCATAAGTGATAGGAGCAGAATTAGTCCAAGCGTCCCATTGAGTCTACTTCACCATTCAATCATGGTTGATCTATCACTTCTAACCCCATTCTCCTGCCTTCTCCCCATAACCCCTGACACCCGTACGAATCACAAATCTATCTATCTTGCATTAACAATATTCACTGACTAGGCCTCCACAGCCTTCTGTAGCAAAGAATGCCACAGATTCACCAACCTCTGACTAAAGACATTCCTCCTTATCTCCTTCCTAAAGGAGCGTTGTTTAATTTTGAGGCTATGCACTCTAGTCCTCGACTTTCCCACACGTGGAACCATCCTCTCCACATCCACTCTATCCAAACCTTTCACTTTTCGGTAAGTTTCAATGAGGTCCCATTCATTCATCTAAACTCTAGCGAGTACAGGCTCAGTGCCGTTAAAAGCTTTTCTGGAGTGAAAGAATGGGTGAAGTTTCGATCGAGACCCTTCTTCAGTCAGGGTAGAGGGTGATCTGGAAGAGTAAGGTGTGAAAACGAGAGATCAAAGGGGACAAAGATGAAGGAAAATGTAGAATAGATCATTGTTAGCTAGGGGAAGGTGACAACGAAGCATACAAAGATAAAATATAATCAGGAGGACAGTTAAACTGGCCGGAGAGCTAGGATGGTGGAGGGATGGAGAGGGAGGGAAAACAAGGGTTACTTGAAGTTAGAGAGGTCAACATCATATGGTTGGGTTGTAAGATGTCCAAGCGAAATATGAGGTGCTGTAATATTTTCCTGTGATTACTTGCCTTGGTAACCTGTATCTGGCATCCAGCAGTCACAGGGCCGTCCAGCTTTGAGGACAGCTACGAAGAGAAATTCAACAGAGCATACGGCAGGATGGGGATACTGACTGCGTCTTCCACTTCTTCCAACATCTACTTGTCGTCCACATCTGGCTACTCCTCCCAGGATGAGCTGCAGGGTAAGTGGAACGTTCATCATCTCACCCCCACGTCCCTCATCCTGAACAGCTAACATGCGGCACGTTGCACTATCGACACAGAGGACACACTGGCTGGGTCTGGAACAGAGGCTTTAGGGAATTCATATTGAAGTGGGGCAGCTGAGCGGGCACCTACTGTGGTGGGTGGATGAGTGGGTGGGAGGTGTTACTAGGGTGGGGACAGGGTGGGTGGGAGATGTTACTAGGGTGGGGACAGGGTGGGTGGGAGATGTTACTGGGGTGGGGACAGGGTGGGTGGGAGATGTTACTGGGGTGGGGCAGATAGATGGGGGCAGTTACAAGGCATGGACAAGGTGGGTTGGTGAGTGGAGGATGTAACCAGGGTAGGGACAACGTGTGGTGGGTGGTAGTTGTTGGTCGGGCACTGGGTGAATTGGGGATGTTGCTAAGGTGTGGACAGGGGGGTGAGTTGAGGGTGTGGGGGGGGGGGGTGCGGGGGTGTGTGGAGGATGTTGGATGGGTGTGGGGTGGGGGGGGTGGGGGGGTGAGTGGAGGATGTTGGGTGGGTGTGGGAGGGGGGTGCGGGGGTGTGTGGAGGATGTTGGGTGGGGGTGGGGGGAGTGGAGGATGTTGGGGGTGGGGGTGAACACCCCATTGCTGAGCAGGGTGAGGTTGAGTGGGCTATTACAAGGTGTCGGGACATGGGGTTGGTCTATGTGCTGTTACTGGGAAGGGGGTGAGGGACATGTAAGCGGACTGACGGTGAGGCGGGTAAATGGAGTGGGTGGGGTGTGAGGGTCCGTTACTGGGGCAGGTGAGGGGCTGTTAGTGAGGTGGGGTGTGGGTGGGTGAGTGGGCTGTGGACTGACACTGGGCAGGAGCTGAACGTGTTGTACAGGATTGTAGATTTCCCAAATGCTGGGTTACATCAGGGGGGCTGAGCTGTTAATTGGGGCAGCTAATCACCATTCATTCACACACATCCACACACACATATGTACACACAAAAAAACAAACACATAAAATAGGGTGCTGCCATTTGACGACACAAACTCCCCCTGCATAGCGCCTGTTCACCAAGGTGTGGAAAGTGATGCAGCTTCTGCTAAAGAGCATCGTTCCATTGCAATCTCCAGCTTGTATCAGCAGCAACACCCTGTGTATCCATCCACTTTAAATCATTAATGTATCCACTTCCTGCAGTGTTTTGGAGAGAATATTCTGCATCCTGTCAGTATTGAATCTGTGACCTTTGTTTATTGATCCCTCAATAGCAAAACCTCTCGTGTAGAACTCTGCTACAATCTTCAACGTTTGATAGGTCATCTCTTTTACCTTCCCTGTTTTGAGAGGACTCCTAACTTTTCCAAATTACTCTTTACTGTAATTCTAGACTGTCTAAATCAATTCTTCGGCTTGAAGTCTGAAGAACGGTCTCGACCCCAAATGTCACCCATCCATTTTCAGACAGAAATGCTGCCTGACCCGCTGACTTACTCCAGAACTTTGTGTCTATCTTATGGCTTTTGCTATCCTTCCTTTAGTTTAGTTTGGAGATACAGCGTGGAAACAGGCCCTTCGGCCCACCGAGTCGGCACCAATCAGCGATATCCGCACACTAACAATTGAGCCGTGGGCCAATCAGTTGCATGGTGCTTTTGTGAACAGCAGCACAAACATAGGGCCACATGGCCCTTTGAACATTGTAAACCTTGAGAGAGAAATTTGCGTTGTTGACATCTTACTCTTCTTTCCCACCCCCCAGGTTTGGCTTACCTTGAATTGTTCTCTCCCTTTGCCAAGCTGTGGGGCTGGATCTCGCTGCTGTCTCCAGGTACCTGCATTACTAATCTTCCCTCTTCTGTGGTCCATGGCCCCAAAACTCTGCTCCAGTCAACCATTGCCCTGCTGATACTGGACCCAGTGGGGAGGTACAGCCCGCTGCTCTCTCCTTAAACTCCCAGGGTTTGCACAAGGCCTGGTCCCCAGTGCTGTGTTGTTGGTGCAGCCTAGGACCACAGTCAGTGCGGGAGGAAGCCGCCTTCCAGCTTGGTACTCCAGTGTGTTCCCTCAGCCTGACTGGGTCACTCACTGAGATGAGTGGTGAGTTGCCCAGAGGACCATAGAGTCAAGAGACGACTGACAGTCAATGCTCGGTTACTCGATCCCGACTGAAGTCATGTTGTAACACCTAAGGGTTTGTGTTCCAGGGTCACTGGGGCGATGAAAGAATAGGATCTCCTTTAGATTTCCCCAGCTGTGTGGCACCGAGGATGCTTTTGAAATGTAGTGTGAGGTGGTGGCTTGTGGCCAAGCTCGCACACAGCATTGTGGTGATGAGCAGATGCCCATGTTCAATAAATCTAGATTTCGCTAACTTCAAGTAACCCTCTCTCTCCGTCCATCCCCCTCCTTAGTCGTTATACCAGTTTCACTGTCGTCCTGGTGAGTTTCATTGTGTGTATCATTCGTTAACACCGAGCCCACAGCCAACCAACAATAGACCCTTTCCTTCACCATCGTAACGTTTTTGCATATCGTTCATTCATTTGTCCCATATCTCTCTACATCACCGTCTATATCACTTGTTTCACTTTCCCCTGACTCTCAATATAAAGAAGGGTCTCGACCCGAAACGTGGATGTACTTAGAGCCTGGATTGACACCTGGAAGTATGATGTTGTGGCGATCAGTGAAACATGGTTGCAGGAGGGCTGTGATTGGAAACTAAATATTCCAGGATTGTGTTGCTTCAGGTGTGATAGAATTGGAGGGGAAAGAGGTGGAGGTGTTGCATTGCTTATCAGGGAAGATATTACAGCAGTGCTTTGGCAGGATAGATTAGAGGGCTCGTCTAGGGAGGCTATTCGGGTGGAACTGAGAAATGGGAAAGGGGTAGCAACACTTATAGGGGTGTATTATAGACCGCCAAATGGGGAGTGAGAATTCGAAGAGCAAATATGTAAGGAGATTGCAGATATTAGTAGTAAGCACAAGGTAGTGATTGTGGGAGATTTCAATTTTCCACACATAGACTGGGAAACACATTCTGTAAATGGGCTGGATGGGCTGGAGTTTGTAAAATGTGTACAGGATAGTTTTTGCAACAATACATAGAAGTACCTACTAGAGAAGGGGCGGTGCTGGACCTCCTGTTAGGAAATGAGACGGGTCAGGTGGCAGAGGTATGCGTTGGGGAACAGTTCTAGACCAGTGATCACAATACCATTAGTTTCAATATAATTATGGAGAGGGTCAGAACTGGACCTAGGGTTGAGATTTTTGATTGGAGAAAGGTTAACTTTGAGGAGATGCGAAAGGATTTAAAAGGAGTAAATTGGGACAGTTTGTTTTGTGGGAAAGATGTGGAAGAGAAACGGAGTACATTTAAAGGTGAAATTTTAAGAGTACAGTATATTTATGTCCCTGTTCGGTTGAAAGGAAATAGTAAAAATTGGAAAGAGCCATGGTTTTCAAGGGAAATTGGATACTTGGTTCGGAAAAGGAGAGATCTACAATAATTATAGGCAGCATGGAGTAAATGAGGTGCCTGAGGAGTATAGAGAGTGTAAGAAGAATCTTAAGAAAGAAATTAGAAAAGCTAAAAGAAGATATGAGGTAGCTTTGGCAAGTAAGGTGAAAGTAAATCCAACGGGTTTCTACAGCTATACTAATAGCAAAAGGATAACGAGGGATAAAATTGGTCCATTAGAAAGTCAGAGTGGACAGCTATCTGCAGAGCCAAAAGAGATGGGGGAGAAATTGAACAATTTATTTTCTTCGGTATTCACCAAGGAGAAGGATATTGAATTATGTGAGGTAGGGGAAACAGGTAGAGTAGCTATGGAAACTATGAGATTCAAAGAAGAGGAAGTACTGACACTTTTGAGAAATATAAAAGTGGAAAAGCCTCCAGGTCCGGACAGGATATTCCCTAGGACATTGAGGGAAGTTAGTGTAGAAATAGCACGGGCTATGACAAAAATATTTCAAATGTCATTAGAAACGGGAATAGTACTGGAGGATTGGCGTACTGCGCATGTTGTTCCATTGTTTAAAAAGGGGTCTAAGAGTAAACCTAGCAATTATAGATCTGTTAGTTTGACGTCAGTGGTGGGCAAATGAATGGAAAGGATACTTAGAGATAATATATATAAGCATCTGGATAAACAGGGTCTGATTAGGAACAGTCAACCTTGATTTGTGCCTGGAATGTCATGTTTGACTAATCTTCTTGAATTTTTTGAAGAGGTTACTCAGGACATTGATTTATTGTAAAGCAGTGGATGTTGTATATATGGACTTCAGTAAGGCCTTTGACAAGGTTCCTCATGGAAGGTTGGTTAAGAAGGTTCAATTGTTGGGTATTAATGGTGGAGTAGCATGATGGATTCAACAGTGGCTGAATGGGAGATGCCAGAGAGTAACGGTGGATGGTTGTTTGTCAGGTTGGAGGCCAGGGACTAGTGGGGTGCCACAGGGATCTGTGTTGGGTCCACTGTTGTTTGTCATGTACATCAATGATCCGGATGATGGTGTGGTAAATTGGATTAGTAAGTATGCAGATGATACTAAGATAGGTGGGGTTGTGGATAATGAAGTAGATATTCAAAGTCTACAGAGAGCTTTATGCCAGTTGGAAGAGTGGGCTGAAAGATGGTAAATGGAGTTTAATGCTGATAAGTGTGAGGTGCTACATCTTGGCAGGACAAATCAAAATAGGACGTACATGGTAAATGGTAGGGAATTGAAGAATGCAGGTGAACAGAGGGATCTGGGAATAACTGTGCACAGTTTCCTGAAAGTAGAATCTCATGTAGATCGGGTGGTAAAGAAAGCTTTTTGTGTGCTGGCCTTTATAAATCAGAGCATTGAGTATAGAAGTTGGGATGTACAAAGCATTGGTGAGGCCAATTCTGGAGTATTGTGTATTATTTTGGTCGCCTAATTATAGGAAGGATGTCAACAAAATAGAGAGAGTACAGAGGAGATTTACTAGAATGTTGCCTGGGTTTCAGCAACTAAGTTACAGAGAAAGGTTGAACAAGTTAGGGCTTTATTCTTTGGAACGCAGAAGGTTAAGGGGGGACTTGATAGGTCTTTAAAATGATGAGAGGGATAGACAGAGTTGACGTGGATAAGCTTTTCCCACTGACTGTAGGGAAGAATCAAACAAGGGGACATGACTTGAGAATTAAGGAACTGAAGTTTAGGGGTAACTGAGGGGGAATTACTCAGAGAGTGGTGGCTGTGTGGAATGAGCTTCCAGTGAAGGTGGTGGAGACAGGTTTGTTTTTATCATTTAAAAATAAATTGGATAGTTATATGGACGGGAAAGGAATGGAGGGTTATGGTCTGATCGCAGGTATATGGGACTAGGGGAGAATACGTGTTCGGCACGGACTAGAAGGGTCGAGATGGCCTGTTTCCGTGCTGTAATTGTTATATGGTTATATGGTCACCTATTCCTTTTCTCCAGGGATGCTGCCTGTCCTGCTGAGTTACTCCAGCTTTTTGTGTCTATCTTTCTCATGTTGGTTATGGGAAAAGATTGACTGGGACAGAGGGGGCTGCTATCATATAATAACCATATAACAATTACAGCACGGAAACAGGCCATCTCGACCCTACTAGTCCGTGCCGAACACGTATTCTCCCCTAGTCCCATATCCCCTAACTCCGCTATTTTTAAGAGCCCTCTCTAGCTCTCTCTTGAAAGTATCCAGAGAACCGGCCTCCACCGCCATCTGACACAGAGAATTCCACAGACTCACAGCTCTGTGAGAAAAAGTGTTTCCTCGTCCTCGTTCTAAATCGCTTACTCCTTATTCTTAATCTGTGGCCCCTGGTTCGGGACTCCCCCAACATCGGGAACTTGTTTCCTGCCTCTAGCGTGTCCAAACCCTTAACAGTCCTATATGTTTCAATGGGATACCCTCTCATCCTTCTAAACTCCAGAGTGTAGAATCTCAGCCGTTACATTATTTCAGCATATGACAGTCCCACCATCCCAGGAATTAACCGGGTGAACCTAAACTTTACTCCCTCAATAGCAAGAATGTCCTTCCTCAAATTAGGGGACCAAAACTGCACACGATACTCCAGGTGTTATCTTACTAGGAACTCTTTGCTCCTATACTCAACTCCTCTTGTTATAAAGGCTAACCTGCCATTAGCTCTCTTCACTGCCTGCTGTACCTGCTTGCTTACTTTCATAGACTGATGAACAAGGACCCCAGATCCTGTTGTACTTCCCCTTTTCCCTTGATGCCATTTAGATAGTAATCTGCCTTCCTGTTTTTACTACCAAAGTGGATAACCTCACATTTATCTACATTAAACTACATCTGCCATGCATCTGCCCACTCCCCCAACCTGTCCAGTTCACCCTGCATTATCATAGCACCCTCCTCACAGTTCACACTGCTACCCAGCTTTGTGTCATCTGCAAATTTGCTAATGTTACTTTGAATCCCTGCATCCAATCAATGATGTATATTGTAAACAGCTGCGGTCCCAGCACCGAGCCTTGTGGTATCCCACTAGTCACTGCCTGCCATTCTAAAAGGGACCCGTTAATCCCTACTCTTTGTGTCCTGTCTGCCAACCACATCTCTATCTATGTCAGCACTTTACCCCCAATACCATGTGCCCTAATTGTGCCCACTAATCTCCAAGGATCCAAGTAGAGATAGCTGAATGGATAGCAAATTGGTTCAGTAGGCCATTCCGCCCTTCCAGCCAGCAATGTGATCATGGCTGATCATCCCCAATCAGTACCCCGTTCCTGCCTTCTCTCCATATACCCTGACTCCACTATTTTTAAGAGCTCTTTCTAGCTCGCTCTTGAAAGTATCCAGAGAACCGGCCTCCACCACCCTCTGAGGCAGAGAATTCCACACTCAGAGCTCTGTGAAAAAAAGTGTTTCCTCGTCCTCGTTCTAAATGGCTTACTCCTTATTCTTAAACTGTGGCCCCTGGTTCTGGACTCCCCCAACATCGGGAACATGTTTCCTGCCTCTAGCGTGCCCACACCCTTAACAATCTTATATGTTTCAATGAGATACCCTCTCATCCTTCTAAAGTCCAGAGTGTAGAAGCTCAGCGATCCCAGCAGCGAGCCTTGCGGTATCCCACTAGTCACTGCCTGCCATTCTGAAAGGGACCTGTTAATCCCTACTCTTTGTTTCCTGTCTGCCAACCACTTCTCTATTTATGTCAGCACTCTACCCCCAATACCATGTGCCCTAATTGTGCCCACTAATCGGGTGGGCTCTGCTGGATCCTCCTATTGAGTTGAACAATGATAAATGTACAACCATCAGTCCTGAGGTTGAGATCAAATTAAGTAACATGGAAGTTACCTACTAATCGGGTGGAAACGGCTGCTTCCGGGTCACAGCTCGTGCGGTCGACCGGTCGGTGCAGAGAGTAGCTTTGAATGTTTGTCTCTTTGTTACATTACGTTACGTGAGTTGCGAGAGTGCTTGTTTTTGTTTTAAGTACGAGAGTACACACTGGGGAAAAGGACGAGTGCGAGTGTTTGTTTTTGTTTTAAGTACATCGGGTGTCGATTGACGGTTAATTGCTGCCGTATAGTTCAGTACTTTCGTGGTGTGTTGTGCGGGCGCTGCCACTACCTCACACACACACACACACCGGACCAACGAGCTAACGTTAATTAGCCAGCTAGCTTCTTGCGTTCACTGCTCCAAAGTATGGACCTCACATGGACATTATGGACTCTTATGCATCTACTGTTCGTCTTGGATTATCTGCCCACTGCATCATATGGTTACACTCTTCCGGATAACCAACGGATTACTTACTGCAGGGACTTTTTACTTCAGCTGCAATTACACTCTCACCAAGAGTGTAATCGCCATAGACAAGTTGCCGGAGGAGCTACAATGTAAACTCCCAACCGACCGGACAGACACCCTGCACAACAATAGAAAGAAGGTAACGAGACGGGGGAGGAAGAAGAATGGTGGAATTAAAGCAAGACTTAGGCGAGGAGAAAGTAAGCACCGTGCACTTCCCTCAGTGATCCTTGCTAATGTGCGCTCATTGCGTAACAAGACTGATGAACTGCAAGCTAACGTTTTTCACATGTATGAATACCGGACTGCTTCCATTCTTGCTTTCACTGAAACATGGCTGACTGGGAGTGACAACAATGACAGCATGCACATAGATGGCTTTGGGTCTCCTGTAAGGTTAGACCGTGATACTGAACTGACTGGCAAGCACCATGGCGGTGGTGTCTGCCTCTACATCAATCCACGCTGGTGCAAAACAGTTGTTGTCAGAGAAGAACTGTGCAACCCTGACATTGAACTCTTGGCTGTCTCCCTGCGTCCCTTCTACCTTCCCACGGGATTCCCACAACTGTTTTTCATTCTGGTTTATATCCACCCCAAAGCAAATGCATCCACTGCTACGGAACATATAAGAAATATGCTCGACAGACTCGAACTGATATCTCCGGACGCCCCCAAATTCATCATGGGTGACTTCAATCACTGTTCAATTGACAAGTCACTTAAAGGATTCTACCAGTATGTCAACTGTACCACCCGTCTAGGGAAAACACTGGACAAATGCTATGGGTCAGTCCCAGACGCCTACAGAGCCGTCTCCCTCCCTCCCCTAGGCTCTGCTGACCACAGCAGCATACTGCTCGTTCCTGCCTACACACATGTGGTAAAGAGAACAGAGAAAGTCATCAAGGACATCAAACAGTTGACACCGGACAGTATTGACAGGCTTCAAGGGTGTTTTGAAACCACAGACTGGAATACCCTCACATCCTCCTCCACCAACATCAGTGAGCAAGCGGATATAGTCTCAGCATACATCACTTTCTGTGTAGACAATATTATCCCCTCCAAGAAAGTCACAATCTTCCCTAACAATAAACCCTGGGTGACTAAAGATCTAAAAAACATATTGAATAAGAAAAAGAGAACATTTTTTACCGGTTCTGAAGCTGAGAAGAAGGTGGTAAACAGAGAGGTCAAGCGGGCCATAAAAATTGCCAAGCTGAAATACAAGAACAAAGTGGAGCAGACCTTTGGAAAAGGGAACCTCCGTGCGGCTTGGCAGGGCCTCAAGAACATGGCAGCAGTGAACTCTGTCTCTTCCAGCCGCAAGCCCATTCAGGTAGCAGGAAGCAGCTCCACTTCACTCCTGAATGATCTCAACTCCTTCTACACCAGATTTGAAAAGGACAATAGCACCCAGCTAGAATCAATCGTCTCCACACTCAGACCTGATGACTCCGGCCTCAACATCAACACATCAGAGGTGGTGAGAGCCCTCAAAAGGACTAAAGAGAACACAGCTCCAGGGCCAGACAACATCTGTGGGCGGACCCTATGGCACTGTGCTGAGCTGCTGGGAGGTGTGTTCCAGCATCTGTTCCAGGGCTCTTTGACCAGCAGCACAGTTCCCGCGATGTGGAAAAACTCAACAGTGATTCCCATCCCAAAGAAGGGCACCACCAAGGTCCTGAATGACCTTAGACCGGTGGCTCTCACCTCCCTGATCATGAAGGCCATGGAGAGGATCATCAAGGAGCACATCACCAAGGCAACTGGCTCGATGATGGATCCATTGCAGTTTGCTTACCAGGCTGGCAGGGGTGTCGATGACACAAAAATATTCATCTTAAACACCATCCATAAGCATCTGGAAATCCCCAAGGCCACAGCCAGACTTCTGTTTGTAGACTTCTCATCAGCATTCAACACCATGCAGCCACATATTTTGGCTGAGAAGCTCATCACCCGCTTCCACCTCAACCACCAACTGTGGATTATAGACTTCCTCACCAACAGATCACAGGTTGGTGAACCACACCTTATCCGACACCCTCTTCACCTTCACTGGCTCTCCACAAGGCTGTGTCCTCTCCCCACTTCTCTTCATTCTCTACACTGATTACTGCAGATCCACCCAGCCAAACTGCCACTTTGTAAAATTTGCTGATGACACAGTTCTCCTGTCTCTTCTTCCCAGCCACACACAACATCACAGCTCAGCCCTGCAGGACTTTATAGTATGGTGTGAAAAGTCTTGTCTTGAGCTAAATACTGTATAAGCAAAACCAAGGACATGATTGTGACTTTTCCCCCCTAACAGAGACAGATGGCTGAGGCAGCCACCACTATCATCCAGCAGGAGCCAGTGGAGATATACAAATACCTGGGAACAGCCTTCGACAACCTGCTAAGGTTTTCCTCTAACATAGAGAAAATCCTTAAAAAGTGCCATCAGAGGCAGTACATATTCAGGAAGCTGAAGTCATTTGGGATTAACAAAGACATTCTCACTACATTCTACTACGCATTCATTGAAAATGTAATAACCTTCTCTTTCACTAACTGGTTCCACTCCATCACCCTGCAAAACAGAAACCGCCTGTTGAATGTGGTCAAGGTCTGCTCAAAAATCATTGAGCAGCCCGTCCGAACTCTCACTGCCCCATGCGACCAACGGTCTGTAAAGTTAACACGCAGGATTCTTCAGGACCCCTCTCACATCCTGTTTCCTGAGTTTGAGTGGCTCCCCTCAGGACGCAGACTCCGCTGTCTGGGTTGCCGGACACAGAGGAGGAAGGCAACCTTCATCCCCAGGGCTGTCCAGCTTTTTAATGCTGATCACTGACTCATGAACATATGAAATGAAATAACCTTCTATATGCACTTTTTAATTGAAGCACTTAGGAAGCACTTTAAAACTATTGCTATGTGTTGAATGTTGATGTGCGGTGTGTGTTGTGTGATTGTGCATTGTGTCTGTGAAATGCGCATGCTGGTTGATTGTGCGGTATGCGTGCTGCTTATGTTTGTTGATTGTGTCCCTTTTTAAAAAGCTACTGTAATGCGCCTTTTTAAATTGCCCCTCGGGGACGAATAAACTGCTTTGAATTGATAATCTCCAAGGATCCAAGTAGAGATAGCTGAATGGATAGCAAATTGGTTCCATGGAAGGAAGCAGAGGGTGATGGTGGAACATTGCTTCTCGGACTGGAGGTCTGTGACTAGTGGTGTGACTCGGGGTTGGGTGCTGGGTTACTGTTTGTCATCTACATCAATGATTTAGATGAGAACATACAGGGCAAGATTAGCAAGTTTGCTGATGATACAAAAGTGAGTGGTTTTGCAGATAGTGAAGATGGTTGTGAAAGATTGCAGCAGGATCTGGATCGATCGATTATATGGTTATGTGATTGGCCAGGTGGGCTGAGGAATGATTGATGTAATTTAATACAGAGATGTGTGAGATGTTGCATTTTGGGACGTTGAACAAGGGCAGGACCTACTCAGTAAATGGTAAGCCTCTGGGTAGTGTTGTGGAGCAGAGGGATCTAGGAGTGCAGCTGCATGGTTGATTGAAGGTCGAGTCGCAGGAAGATAAGGTGGTCAAAAAGGATTTGGCACATTGGCCTTCATCAGTCAGAGTTTTGATTGTGGAAACTGGTAGGTCATATTTCAGTTGTATAAGACGTTGGTGAGACCGCATTTAGAATATTGTGTTCAGTTCGGGGCACCATATTATAGGAAAAATATTGTCAAGCTTGAAAGGGTTCAGAGAAGATTTACGAGAATGTTGCCAGGACTAGAGGGTGTGAGCTATGGGGAGAGGTTGAGTAGGCTGGGTCTCTATTCCATGGAGCGCAGCAGGAGGGGAGATCTTATAGAGGCATACAAAATCATAAGAGGAATAGATCGGGTAGATGCACAGTTTCTTACCCAGAGTAGGGGAATCGAGGACCAGAGGGCCAATGTTCAAGGTGAAGTGGAAAAGATTTAATAGGAATCTGAAAGGTGATGTTGTCACACAAAAAGGTGGTGGGTGTATGGAACAAGTTGCCAGAGGAGGTAGTTGAGGCTGAGACTATCCCATCGATTTAAAAAACAGTTAGATAGGTACATGGATAGGCAGGTTTGGAGGAATATGGATTAATCACAGGCAAGTGGGACTAGTGTAGCTGGGACATTGTTGGTCGGTGTGGGCAAGTTGGGCCAAAGGGCCTGTTTCCAAACTGTATCACTCTATGACTCTGGTCTGTGTAGGGTAGTGTTAGTGGGCGGGATTCGTTGGTCGGTACGGACTCGTGGGCAGAAGGGCCTGCTTCTGTGCTGTGTCTTTAAACTAAACTTAAACAATGATAACCCATTTATTGTAACCCAGGTAAACCCACCACAGGCCAACCCACTTGTACTACCCCAGATAAACCCACTGGAAACATAGGAAAGACATAGAAAGATAGGTGCAGGAGTAGGCCATTCAGCCCTTCGAGCCAAGGACTACAAGATAGCCTGCCCACACTCTACCCCAGATACATCCACAGAACAGCCCTCTGATACTGTCGCCTAGGTTGAATAATCTTTGCACCAGTGTCACCATGGCTCTGAGCTTTGGGTGTGTGGACTGAAGGTGTGTCAGCAGCGTGGGTCCATGGAGGGGTCTGTCCATCTCTTGACCATAATCATTGACCTGATTCTGTCTGTTTGATGGCAGCAATCGATTTGCTTGAAATGTGTGTGTGGGAAGGAACTGGAGATGGTGTTTTAAAGGGGTTGGACAGGCTAGATTTTAAGGGGTTGGACAGGCTAGATGCAGGAAGATTATTCCCGATGTTGGGGAAGTCTAGAACTAGGTGTCACAGTTTAAGGATAAGAGGGAAGTCCTTTGGGACCGAGATGAGAAAATCATTATTTACACAGAGTGGTAAATCTGTGGAATTCACTCCCACAGAAGGTAGTTGAGGCCAGTTCATTGGCTATATTTAAGAGGGAGTTAGATGTGGCCCTTATGGCTAAAGGGATCAGGGGGTATGGAGAGAAGGCAGGGATGGGATACTGAGTTGGATGATCAGCCATGATCATATTGAATGGCGGTGCAGGCTCGAAGAGCCGAATGGCCTACTCCTGCACCTATTTTCTATGTTTCTATGTTTCTAAACCAAAGATAGACACAAAAAGCTAGAGTAACTCAGCGGGTCGGGCGGCGTCTCTGGCGAGAAGGAATGGGTGACATTTCAGGACAAAGCCCTTCTTCAGACTCCAGAGATGCTGCCCGACCCACTGAGTTACAGCAGCTTTTTGTATCCATCTCGCTTTAGACAAGGTTGGGTTCAATAGCCGGCTGACGTGTGTGTTTCCCCTCCAGGTGTGTCCCTCACATGAAGATGTGGATGCTGCTGGTGTTGCTGGCATTACTGGGTAAGGACCTGCTCCATTTACATTCCTGGTGTATGGACCACATGGTATAACCATATAACCATATAACAATTACAGCACGGAAACAGGCCATCTCGGCCCTACAAGTCCGTGCCGAACAAATTTTTTTTCCCCTTAGTCCCACCTGCCTGCACTCATACCATAACCCTCCATTCCCTTCTCATCCATATGCCTATCCAATTTATTTTTAAATGATACCAATGAACCTGCCTCCACCACTTCCACTGGAAGCTCATTCCACACCGCTACCACTCTCTGAGTAAAGAAGTTCCCCCTCATATTACCCCTAAACATCTGTCCCTTAATTCTGAAGTCATGTCCTCTTGTTTGAATCTTCCCTATTCTCAAAGGCAAAAGCTTGTCCACATCAACTCTGTCTATCCCTCTCATCATTTTAAAAACCTCTATCAGGTCCCCCCCTTAACCTTCTGCGCTCCAGAGAATAAAGACCTAACTTATTCAACCTATCTCTGTAACTTAGTTGTTGAAACCCAGGCAACATTCTAGTAAATCTCCTCTGTACTCTCTCTATTTTGTTGACATCCTTCCTATAATTTGGCGACCAAAATTGTACCCCATACTCCAGATTTGGTCTCACCAATGCCTTGTACAATTTTAACATTACATCCCAGCTTCTATACTCAATGCTCTGATTTATAAAGGCTAGCATACCAAAAGCTTTCTTTACCACCCTATCTATATGAGATTCCACCTTCAATGAACTATGCACGGTTATACCCAGATCCCTCTGTTCAACTGTATTCTTCAATTCCCTACCATTTACCATGCAGAGCCAAATGGCCTAAATCACTCTGTCGACTTTGGAAATCCTCTTCATTATCAACAACACCCCCTATCTTGGTATCATCTGCATACTTAATAATCCAATTTACCACACCTTCATCCAGATCATTGATGTACATGACAAACAACAAAGGACCCAACACAGATCCCTGAGGCACCCCACTAGTCACCTGCCTCCAACCCGATAAACAGCCATCCACCATTACCCTCTGGCTTCTCCCATTCAGCCACTGTTGAATCCATCTTGCTATTCCTGCATTTATACCCAACAGTTGAACCTTCTTAACCAACCTTCCATGAGGAACCTTGTCAAAGGCCTTACTAAAGTCCATATAGACAACATCCACTGCTTTACCCTCGTTAATTTCCCTAGTAACCTCTTCAAAAAATTCAAGAAGATTAGTCAAACATGACCTTCCAGGCACAAATCCATGTTGACTGTTCCTAATCAGACCCTGTTTATCTAGATGCTTATATATATTATCTCTAAGTATCTTTTCCATTAATTTGCCCACCACTGAAGTCAAACTAACAGGTCTATAATTGCTAGGTTTACTCTTAGAACCCTTTTTAAACAATGGAACAACATGCGCAGTGCGCCAATCCTCGGGGACTATTCCCGTTTCTAATGACATTTGAAATATTTCTGTCATAGCCCCGGCTATTTCTACACTAACTTGCCAAAGCAACCTCATATCTTCTTTTAGCTTTTCTAATTTCTTTCTTAAGATTCTTTTTACATTCCTTATACTCCTCAAGCACCTCATTTACTTCATGCTGCCTATAATTATTGTAGATCTCCCTTTTTTTCCGAACAAGATGTCCAATTTCCCTTGAAAACCAGGGCTCTTTCCAATTTTTACTGTTTCCTTTCAACCGAACAGGAACATAAAGATGCTGCACTCTTAAAATTTCCTCTTTAAATGTCCTCCATTTCTCTTCTACATCTTTCCCATAAAACAAAATGTCCCAGTTCACTCCTTTTAAATCATCTCGCATCTCATCAAAGTTAGCCTTTCTCCAATCAAAAATCTCAACCCTAGGTCCAGTTCTGACCCTCTCCATAATTATATTGAAACTAATGGTATTGTGATCACTGGACCCGAAGTGCTCCCCAACGCATACCTCCGCCACCTGTCCCGTCTCATTTCCTAACAGGAGGTTCAGCACTGCCCCTCCTCTAGTAGGTACCTCTATGTATTGCTGCAAAAAACTATCCTGCACACATTTTACAAACTCCAACCCATCCAGCCCATTTACAGAATGTGTTTCCCAGTCAATGTGTGGAAAGTTGAAATCTCCCACAATCACTACCTTGTGCTTACTGCTAATATCTGCTATCTCCTTACATATTTGCTCTTCCAATTCTCGTTCCCTGTTTGGCGGTCTATAATACACCCCTATAAGTGTTGCTACACCTTTCCCACTTCTCAATTCCACCCAAATAACCCCCCTAGATGAGCCCTCCAATCTATCCTGCCAAAGCACTGCTGAAATATCTTCCCTGACTAGCAATGCAACACCTCCACCTCTTGCTCCTCCAATTCTATCACACCTGAAGCAACGAAATCCTGGTATATTTAGTTTCCAATCACAGCCCTCCTGCAACTACGTTTCACTGATCGCCACAACATCATACTTCCAGGTGTCTATCCAGACTCTAAGCTCATCCACTTTTCTTACAATGCTCCCAGCATTAAAATATGCACATTTAAGAAACCCCCCGTCTCTTATTCTCTGTTTATTTCCTTTTTTTTCTTTCTCCTCTTGTGTCCGAGTGCTTCCCTTTTCTGCTTCCTGCCTCCCATTCTGTCTACTAGCTTTCGCTATTTGAGTCCCTTGCCCCAACCATTCTAGTTTAAAGTCTCCCCAGCAGCCTTTGCAAATTTTCCCGCCAGGATATTGGTCCCCCTCGGGTTCAAGTGCAACCCATCCTTTCTGTACAGGTCCCACATTCCCCAAAAGAAGTCCCAATGATCCAGGAACTTGAATCCCTGCCCTCTGCACCAGTCTTTCAGCCACGCATTTATCCTCCACCTCGCTCCATTCCTACTCTCACTGTCGCGTGGCACAGGCAGTAATCCTGAGATTGTTACCTTTTTGGTCCTTTTCCTTAACTCTCCTCCCAACTCCCTAAATCCTCCCTTCAGGACCTCTTCCCTTTTTTTACCTATGTCATTGGTACCTATATGTACCACGACCTCAGGCTCCTCTCCCTCTGATTTAAGGATATCTTGGATGCGTTGAGACACGTCCGAGACCTTGGCACCAGGGAGGCAGACCACCATCCTGGTCTCCCGACTGCGTCCACAGAATCGCCTATCCGACCCCCTAACAATAGATTCCCCAATTACTATTGCCCTCTTCTTTTCCCTACCTTTTGGAGCAACCGGGCCGGTCTCTGTGCTGGAGGCCCGTCCGCTGTCACTACCCCCGGGTAGGCTGTCACCCCTATCCGTACTCAAACAGGAGTACTTATTTGCGAGGTGTACCGACATTGGAGTACTCACTCGTTCCTGCCTCTGCCCCTTGCCCTTCCTTAACGTGACCCACATGTCTCTCTTTCACATCTCACTTCATCGATCATATGTCTGCAGGATAATATGAAGAGAAAATCTTCACTGAGGGTTCGAGCAGTTGAGGCGAAACATGAGGAGAAACAGTCAAGTTGAGAGTAAAGGATTAAAGGTGGAGGGAAGGATTGGGGGTGGGCCCTGGGCTGTATTTAGCCGTCTGTTTGACAGAACAACACTGGTGAATTTATAGTGTCAACTGAGTATCCCGAGCCCAAGGTTCTTATTAGAATTAGAGAGTGAGGTCCAAGCAGCTGAATTGAGGTTGTGTTATATTGTTCATAAATTATAGAAACAGAATTAGGCCATTTGGCCCATCAAGCCTACTCCACTATTCAATCATGGCTGATCTATCTTTCCCTCTCAACCCCATTTTCCTGCCTGTTCCCCATAACCTCCGACACCCGTACTAATCAAGAATCTTATCAATATCCACCTTAAACATACCCGTTGTCTTGGCCTCCTCAGCCATCTGTGGCAATGAATTTCACAGATTCATCACTCCTTAACTAAAGAAATTACACCTCGTCTCCTTTCTAAAGGTACGTAGTTTTGTTCTGGGGCTACAGCCTCTGGTCCAAACTCTCCCACTAGTGGAAACATCCTCTCCACATCCACTCTATCCAGACCTTTCATTATTCAGCAAGTTTCAATGAAATCCCTCCTCATCCTACAGCGAGTACAGGTCCAGCGAGTACAGGCGCAGTGTCTACAAATGCTCATCACACGTCAACCCACTCACTCCTGGGATCATTCTCGTAAACCTCCTCTGGACCCTCTCCAATGCCAGCATTTCCTTCTTCAGATGTGGAGCCCAAAACCGCTCACAATACTCCAAATGTGGTCTGGCCAGTGCCTTATAAAGCCTCAGCGTTACATCCCTGTCTTTATATTCTATTATCAGGGTGCTTGTATTTGATAATCACGCTGTTCTAACGCGTGCAAAGATGCTAATCTCCAGATTGCTCCCAGTACCTGGTACAGTGAGTGTAGGTGTGGGAAGGGAGTGTGGGTGATGAGTAGGGGAGTGATGGTGCAGGAGGGATGACTGTATATTCCTCGGGCACTGGCACTGGTTCTGAGGGCAGGTGGCACCTCGATGCTGGGACCAATCTCGATGGGTTTGCTAACACAGTTTGGATGGGTTGATATGGTTTGGTATGGAAGGAAATTTGAACCATGATTTGGGGGGGAGATGGGCAGAACTGGGAACGAGGGCATGAAGTTAGTGAGTGTTTGGGGGCAAGAGGAAAGATAGGCTGGAAAATCCAATGGAGGAGTGTGGCTCCACTTGATGCAAGGATTCCATCGTGGGGAAAATGTCAAAGGCTAGAGGGCATAGCTTTCAGGTGAGAGTGGCGATGTTTAAAGGAGATATGGCCCCAAAGTTGTTTTTTTTAAAGTGGTGGGTGTCTGGAACGTGCTTCCCGGTATAATGTTGGAAGCTGGTACGATAGTTGATGGCATCAAGGGTCACTCATTTTAGTCAATGGGTAACTCACCAAGCTCGGATGAAATGCATTCCAAGCTGTTGAAGAGAGCCAGGGAAGAAATTATAGATGCTACGACTGTGATAGGTGTAGTGTAGGTGTGGGAAGGGAGTGGGCCGGTAGACGGTGCGACTCTGGTCAGCAGCGGCCTCTGCAGTCTGTCCGCGTTTTATTATTTTCTGTCTATGTTTTTATGTAGTTTTTGTTATTTTTTGTTGGGGTGTGTGTGTGGGGGGTGGGGGTGGGCTGTGAGGGAGGGGGAAACTTTTAAATCTCTCCCTGCATGGGAGACCCGACCTTTTCTCGTCGGGGCCTCCGTTATTGTTGGGGCTGCAATGAGGAGCGTCCTCCAACAGGAAGAGACCGGGGACTCTGGTGTACGACTCACCTCACCGTCGCGGGGCTGGCCGAGTCCGGAGCGGGTGGAGCGGTGGAGGAGCGCTGCTGCTGCTGCTGCTGCGGCCCGACCGGAGAGTCGGAGGCTCCAACGGCAGGTCTGTGGACGGCGGCATCGGGAGCCTGTGGGTCACGGAGGGAGACCGCTTTTCAGGGCTCTCGCAACGGCGACTTCTCCCGCCTGAGTTGCGGGGTCGAGGAGCTCCTGGAGCGGGGCCTGACATCACCGCCCCGCGCGGCTTGGAATGGCCGCGGGACTCTGCGAGCGCACGCCGGGGGCTCTAACACCAAGACCCGGTGTGCGACCTCACACCACCCGGCGTGGCTTTAATGGCTGCGGGACAATCGCCATCGCCAGCCGGGGACTTTGACTTTGACTCTGACATCGGGGGGGGGGGGGGGGGGGGGGGGGAGAGTGCAGTGGAGAGATAAGTTTATTTGGCCTTCCATCACAGCAATGTGATGGATGTTTATGTAAATTGTGTTGTGTCTTGGGTCTATTTGTTTGTAATGTATGGCTGCAGAAACGGCATTTCGTTTGGACCTCAAGGGGTCCAAATGACATTTAAATGTATCTGGTATCTTGTATGTTGTATCTTGATATTTTGATTCTTCCTCACTGCAGGAGTAATACTGGAGGATTAGATTACTAACATAAGGTTGTTTAAAAGGGGAGCATGGGAGAGCCCAAGTAATTACAGGCCAGTTGGCTTAAACTGTGGAGGACAAATTATTGAAATAGATTCAAAATGGTATAACATTCATTTAGAAGTGAATGATTTTTAGAACTGAAAGTAAGCATGCATGTACAGCAGGCAGTGAAGAAAGCTAATGGCATGTTGGCCTTCATAAGAGGAGTTGAGTATAGGAGCATAGAGTTCCTTCTGCAGTTGTACAGGGCCCTAGTGAGACACACCTGCAGTATTGTGTGCAGTTTTGGTCTCCAATTTGAGAAAGGACATTCTTGCTAGTGATGGTCTACTCTTGCACCTATTTTTTATGTTTCTCTGTTTCTAAACCAAAGATAGACACAAAAAGCTAGAGTAACTCAGCGGGTCGGGCGGCGTCTCTGGAGAGAAGGAATGGGTGACATTTCAGGACAACTCCCTTCTTCAGACTCCTGAGATGCTGCCCGACCCACTGAGTTACAGCAGCATTTTGTATCCATCTCGCTTGAGACAGGGTTGGGTTCAATAGCCGGCTGACGTGTGTGTTTTCCCTCCAGGTGTGTCCCTCACGTGAAGAAGTGGATGCTGCTGGTGTTGCTGGCATTACTGGGTAAGGACCTGCTCCATTTCACATCTCACTTCATCGATCATTGATGTCTGCAGGATAATATGAAGAGAAAATCTTCAGTGAGGGTTCGAGCAGTTGAGGCAAAACATGAGGAGAAACAGTCAAGTGATAGTAAAGGATTAAAGGTGGAGGGAAGGATTGGGGTGGGCCCTGGGCTGTATTTAGCCGTCTGTTTGACAGAACAACACTGGTGAATTTATTGTGTCAACTGAGTATCCCGAGCCCAAGGTTCTTATTGGAATTAGAGAGTGAGGTCCAAGCAGCTGAATTGAGGTTGTGTTATATTG
Source organism: Leucoraja ocellata (assembly GCA_036785375.1). Classification (NCBI taxonomy): domain Eukaryota; kingdom Metazoa; phylum Chordata; class Chondrichthyes; order Rajiformes; family Rajidae; genus Leucoraja; species Leucoraja ocellata. The sequence continues at coordinate 4,384 of JAWMAR010001505.1, read as the reverse complement.
TTCATAAATTATAGGAACAGAATTAGGCCATTTGGCCCATCAAGCCTACTCCACTATTCAATCATGGCTGATCTATCTTTCCCTCTCAACCCCATTTTCCTGCCTGTTCCCCATAACCTCCGACACCCGTACTAATCAAGAATCTTATCAATATCCTCCTTAAACATACCCGTTGTCTTGTCCTCCTCAGCCGTCTGTAGCAATGAATTTCACAGATTCATCACTCCCTAACTAAAGAACTTACACCTCGTCTCCTTTCTAAAGGTACGTGGGTTTGTTCTGGGGCTACAGCCTCTGGTCCAAACTCTCCCACTAGTGGAAACATCCTCTCCACATCCACTCTATCCAGACCTTTCATTATTTAGCAAGTTTCAATGAAGTCCCTCCTCATCCTATAGCGAGTACAGGTCCAGCGAGTACAGGCGCAGTGTCTACAAATGCTCATCACACGTCAACCCACTCAAACCTGGGATCATTCTCGTAAACCTCCCCTGGACCCGCCAGCATTTCCTTCTTCAGATGTGGAGGCTAAAACCGCTCACAATTCTCCCAAATGTGTTCTGGCCAGTGCCTTATAAAGCCTCAGCGTTACATCCCTGTCTTTATAGTCTACTAGACCAAGTGCAGACCCGTTGGTTCTGTTCCCCCAACGTGCGGTTGTGGGGGGGGGGGGGGATGCGGCATGCAGCGTCACACACACTAACTATCCCCCCCCCCCCCCGCACTCACGCTAATTACTCCCCTTGATATAATATTGATATTATTAATTTGCTCCTTTTACTCCATAACCACCGTATCTACTGACGCATAGCCCCCAACTTGCAGTCACATCTAGAGGGGGGGGGGCGAGGGGGGGGATGAGAGTGAGGGCAGATAGAGAAGGGGCAGGGACAGAGAGAGAGACAGAAACACACAGAGAGGGGCAAGAGGGAGAGGATGGTGGGGAGGAGGAGAAGAGGAAGGGTGGGTGATGGGGGGGGGAGAGAGAGAGGAGGAGAGTGAGGGGGAGAGAGAGGGGGTGCTGAGAGGGGGTGAGGGGAAGAGGTTGGAGCAGGGAGGGGGAGGGAGGAGAGAAGAGGTTAGAGGGTGTGGAGGGGAGGTTAGTTTAGGGGAAGGAGGGTGGGGGAGGGGATGGAGGGGAGAGGGGGAGAGAGGGAGATAGGGTGTGCTGAGATGGGGGTGAGTGAGGGGGAGAGGAGGGAACAGGGAGGGGAGGGAGGGTGGAGGGAAGGGGGTTGGGGTGTGTGGAGGGGAGGGGGGTGTAGGGGAGGGACGGTGGGGGAGGGAAGGAGTGGAGGGGGAGAAAAAGAGGGAGAGAGAGAGAGAGAGGGGGAGAGGGGGGAGGGGGAGAGGGAGAGGAGGGGGAGAGAGGAGAGTAGAGGAGAGGGAGAGGAAGAGAGGGGGGAGAGGGGAGGGGGTTTTAGGGGAGGGACGGTGGGGAGGGGATGGAGTGGAGGGGGAGAAAAAGAGAGAGGAGAGAGAGAGAGAGAGAGGGGAGAGGGGGGAGGGGGGAGAGGAGAGGAGGGGAGAGAGGAGAGTAGGAGAGAGGGAGAGGAGGGGGGAGAGAGGGGGAGGGGGAGAGAGGGCGGGAGGAGAGATGGGAGGGGAGAGGGGGAGGGGAGAGGGGAGGGAGGGTGCTGAAGGGGGTGAGGTGAGGGGAGGGGAGAGGTGGGAGCAGGGAGGGTGGAGGGAAGGGTATGGGGTGTGTGTGGAGAGGGGTTTAGAGGTGGGACGGTAGGGGAGGGGAGGAGGGGAGAAAAGAGGAGAGAGGGAGAGAGAGGGGGGAGGGGGAGAGGAGAGGGGGAGAGGGAGGGGGAGAGGAGGGCGGGGAGGAGAGGCGGAGAGGAGAGCGGGAGGAGGAGGGGGGAGAGGGGAGGGGGAGAGGGAGGGGGGGGGAAAGAGGAGGGGGAGAGAGAGGGGGAGGAGGAGGAGGGGGAGAGGAGGAGGGGGAGAGAGGAGAGGGGAGAGAGGAGGGGGAGAGAAGAGGGGGAGAGAGGAGGGGGGAGAGAGGATGGGGGGGAGAGAGGAGAGGGGGCTGAGGGGGACGAGGGGTGGAGAGGAGAGGAGGGGGGTGAGAGAGAGAGAGAGAGGAGTGCTTTTTATTTCAACCAAACAGGCAGTGCTTTTTTACTTTAACCATATTTCTATTTTCAAACACATAAGAACTTAAAGTTGAGTCGACATGTGTTCAGTGTTATTCACAGCTCAGAGAAACGTGACCTACCTCTGCCTTCTCCAGCTTCAGACTAATTGAGGCACACCACTTCCTGGTTTTATAGTCCCTCCCCCTGCTGCCAGCTGGGCAGCAGAGAGAATGGAGAATTTTGTAAAATCATTAATATCTCGGTCATATTTCATCGACGGGAAAATTCTCGGCACACATACGGCAGGGGGGGCTCTGAGCGAGGTGGTCAAAAATGACGGCCGTAGGTGGCGGCGTTCTCTCGGAAATCGCAGCACAGCTCGCCAAAACCGGTCAAGAACAGAGTTTTAGTAATATACTAGACCAAGTGCAGACCCCTTTGGGACTGCTCCCCCAAATGGTGTGATCCCCCAACCCAATATTCCACCATGCACCCGTCTCCTCCAATGGAACTGAAGCCGTTCCCAAAAGTAGATTCCAGCATTGCCCTGCCTCCCTCAGCAGTGGATTTAAAAAAAATCCAATGGCACCTACCCTGCCTGCTGCAGCAGTGAAAAGTTCAGAGTGTTCCTGTCTTGCAACTTTGTTTCGAAGTGTGTTGGAAGCTGACATGTAAATGGAGAAGCAAGCAGTTAATATTGAAATACTTGGGTGCGGAGGGGGGGGGGGGAGAAGATTTGATTAAAACGTGCACTTCAACACGACGAAATGTAATGAGGAGCGGATACTTAGAAAGAAAAGCGAAATCTCTACCGAAATGGAAAAGATCTCGGAGATTGAGCGTCTGGATTGGGCGTGGCAATGAATCAAAGGAAGAAATGCAGCCGGCAGCCGTACATGCAAATGGATCCGTTCCGATTGGACATCTGGAGCATCGGCCATTCCGATTGGACATCTGCGAGTATCGGGCACGAATTGAAAGCAGGAAGGGCGCCGGACGGCAGTCGGTCGGATGGCCCCAGAGTTTTATAGATATACTAAACCAAGTGCAGACCCGTTGGTCTGCTCCCCAATGGTGTGATCCCCCAACCCAATATTCCACCATGCACCCGTCTCCTCCATTGGAACTGAGCCCCGTTCCCAAATGTAAGATTGCAGCCCTCCCCTGCCTGCTGCAGCAGTGAAAAGTTCAGTGTTCCTCTCTTGCAACTTTGTTTCGAAGTGTGTTGGAAGCTGACATGTAAATGGAGAAGCCTCTTTATTTTTGAAATACTTGGGGGTGGGTGGGGGGGGGGGGGGGGGGGGGTGGGGGGAGAAGGATTTGATTGAAAACATGTACTTCAACACGACGAAATGTAATGAGCGAATACTTAGAAAGAAAGCGAAATCTCTACCGAAATGGAAAATATCTCGGAGATTGAGCGTCTGGATTGGGCGTGGCTATGAATCAAAGGAAGAAATGCAGCCGGACGGCAGGCGACGGCAGGCGGACTGATTTGAGTTTTATATATATATAGATAGAAGATAGATAGATAGATAGAATATCAGGGTGCTTGTATTTGATAATCTCGCTGTTTCTTAACGCGTGTAAAGATGCTAATCTCCAGATTGTTCCCAGTAGCTGGTACAGTGAGTGTAGGTGTGGAAGGAGTGTGGGTGATGAGTAGGGGAGTGATGTGCAGGAGGGAGGGCTGTATATTCTCGGGCACTGCACTGGTTTCTGAGGGCAGGTTGCACCTCGAGGCTGGGGCCAATCTCCTCGATGGGTTTGCTAACACAGTTTGGGATGGGTTGATATGGTTTGGTATGGAAGGAAATTTTAGCCAAGATTTTGGGGGCGAGATGGGCAGAAAAGGGAACAAGGGCATGAAAGTTAGTGAGTGTTTGGGGCAAGAGGAAAGAAAGGCTGGAAAATACAATGGAGGAGTGTAGCTCCACGATGCAAGGATTCCATCGAGGGGAAAATGTCAAAGGCTAGAGGGCATAGCTTTCAGGTGAGAGTGGCGATGTTTAAAGGAGATATGGCCCCAAAGTTGTTTTTTAAAAGTGGTGGGTGTCTGGAACGTGCTTCCCGGGATAATGTTGGAAGCAGGTGCGATAGTTGATGGCATCAAGGGTCAGTCATTTTAGTCAATGGGTAACTCACCAAGCTCGGATGAAATGTATTCCAGGATGTTGAAGAGAGCCAGGGAAGAAATTATAGATGCTCCGACTGTGATATTTTCATTCTTCCTCACAGCAGGAGTAATACGGAGGATTAGATTACTAACATACGCTTGTTAAAAGGGGAGCATGGGAGAG